>JAJPUD010005198.1:79034-141951 GCA_023553655.1 Myrmecobius fasciatus
TGACCTATTGAAATTGCTGAGGGACCTATTAGATACTACCTATGATAATGAGATTATAGATTTGGGGCTGAAAGGGACCTTAGAGGCTATTCAATCCAATCAGAATTTATTTCAGGGTTTCTAGAGGAACTAGCTTTTAAGGATAAGGGCAGCAACAATTATGGTTTTTATTTTTTCCCTTTCTATTTTAATAACCAATTCAGATATTTGTGAAGATCTTAATTGGGAAGCATACAGACCAAGTATAAGCTTTCCTCCCTGTGATGACCCTCTATATATTTGAAGACAGCCATCATTCCCACCAGAACTTTTTCTTCTCCAAAGTATACCTAGCATGTGCTTCCTCCAGCTCATCCAAAGCTTTGCTTGCTATGTTGATTATTCTCCACATCTTCCCATAAGCCCTCCTAAAAAGATCTACCCAAAGTATGATGGGCTAGCCTTTCTCTGAGTCTTCATGTGTTCCTTGGGTACCAGCACTGTCTTCCATCTGTCCATTTCCAACAATGAAAGATGCTACCAGCCCACCCTTTTTATATCACTTCCTGAAGGAAGTCTTAAAATAACAGAGATGCCAAGAAAATCAAGATATAGTCCCTTGACTTCATGGAAATTAGAGTTTGGCTACTGAAATCATTTATCATTTGGGTTGGAGTACCTCACCACTAAGGTCACAAATTTTGTAGCTTTTTTTTACTCAGACATCAACCATTACCATCACTATCACTATCATCATCCTTCATCATCCTTCATCATCCTTCCTCATCATCATCATCATCATTATAAGACCACCATTAAGGTCCTATACAAACTCTCCAGGTCCTTTAAGAAAGATGGTTAACAGAAACACAACAAGAGCTGGAGAACCCAGCCCTATGACTACCCAGAATGCCTACCCAGCAGGTATTCTGTACATTTCTGCTTTACCCTATTGCAACTGGAGTGCTAGGAAAGCACACACAGCTCCCAGCCAAAACACAGCTGTCTCAGTTCAATGTTGACCTTGGGACCTGGGTAATTCCCCTTCAATTAGGAGTAGAACATGTTGTCCTTGCTGAGCAGGGAGAGTCTATTCTCCTAGTCATATGGATTTTTAAAAAGCACGCTGATAAAGTTTCGCTCCAGCTTGGCTTATGAGGTCTCAACTCTGCCGATTTTAAATTGATCAAGGTGGTAAGAAAACTGGTTCATTTTTTTCTTCTTAAAGGATGCCCTTTTGCCCTTTCATAACTCAAGCCGATGCTTTCAGAGAGTAATATTTCATGGCAGGAGACTATACATTAGTCTTGATGTTTTTTCTTCCCAAGAATAAAATCATTAATAGCCGAGAATGGTTTCTTCCAAGACAGGAGTCTTTAATCCTAATGTATGACAATGGCCAAGGGGCCAGGGAGATGAATGGGCTGGTTCAGTAAGGTTCTCCTACTGGCTGGCAGTGTTTGCACAGTGGGCCACAGCTAGCCTGCTGGGTCTGAGCATGGGGGCAGAAGTTGGCAGGTCCCTCCGGACTTGACCTGCCAAGGCAACAATTTACAGTGCCAGATAAGTCCCTGTCTGTGCATTCACGTGGGTTTTGCATGATTAAAATAAGCCTGCCTTTTAAATTCATGAAGCCATTAACCAAGTTCAGGAAATGAGGAGTCATAATAGAGAACAGCCTTGCCATCCATTGCATAGAGTCGAGTCCATTTCTCTTTTCTGTTATTTCATCCTTTCAGTGCATTGATCAGTGAAAACAGAATCAGCCCATTAATAAGCACTTATTAAGCATTTATTGTGTACCAGGTACCATGTTAGGTGCTGGGGACAGAAAGAGAAAATTTCATTGGAAGGGTCCTTAGAAGCAGGGCTTTGGTACAAGCTGGAAATAAGAAAGGTTCCCTGTTGCCACCATCTGGGAAGTTAATTAGTTTTTGGAGGATAAAAACTTTGCAAATCTTTGAAGATATCTATTATCTTTCCCTTTTATTCTCTAGCCTGGGCATCCCTAGTTCCTGCAAACAGACCTTATATGCTAAGACCTCAAGATGAGTTATCCTGGTTGCCTCCCCTGGATGTTTTCCAGCTTCCTTACATCCTGACTAAAATGTAGCACCTAAGGCTGAACAATCCTATCTAGAGATGGTCTAATTGAATTTAGAACAGCAGGCCATTCACCATCCAATGGCCAAAGCCTTTTATCCGGCAATTTTACTTCTGGGCATTTACCCCACAGAGGTCATCAATAAACAGAAAAGTTCCATGTGTAATGCCATATTCGTAGAAGAACTTTTCTGGTAGCAATGAACAAAATGGATGCCATTGATAGAAAAATGGCTGAACTAGTAGTTCATGAATGTAATGGAATAGCACTGTGCTTTAACAAAGGATGAATATAGAAAAGTATGGAAAGATATGGACATCTAGATGGTGAAGTGGTTAGAATACCTGGCCTGGAGTCAGAAAGACCTCAGGTCAAATAGCTGTGTGATCCTGAGCAAGTCACTTAAACCTGTTTGCCTCAGTTTCCTCATCTGTAAAATGAGCTGCAGAAGGAAGTGGCAAAGCACTCAAGTAAGTTTGACGAGAAAACCCCAGGTGGGGTCAGAAGGAGTCTGAATACCCAGCACACTGGAAGCGTTTAAGTATTTGTTGATGAGCCTTTCCACAGTCCATTACCACGCTCTTAACTGAAGCCTGTTCATCCTGATCAGACTCATCAGGGCTTGTTGTGCTCCACTGGCATGGCCTTCAAGGACCCAGGGTTGCCTATCAGAGGACTGATGTACGCTTGTATTGATGGCAGCTCTTGCTAGCTCCAAACTACTCAAAGATGGGATCTCCAGCAGCTCTCTTAGAGGGCCACAATGTCCTTCACATCCATTAGGTTAGGTTCCTGATTGAGAATCTCATTTTAACTACTCTTTTTTTTTTTTTTTTTTGCTTTTTGTTGAGGCAATTGGGGTTAAGTGACTTGCCCAGGGTCACACAGCTAGGAAGTGTCTGAGACCAGATTTGAACTCAGGTCCTCCTGACTTCAGGGCTGGTGCTCTAACCACTGCACCACCTAGCTGCCCCTCATTTTAACTACTCTTAATCCCATTGCTACAGAAGTCTCAGTACTTCTACTTACCACTCAGGAGCAGCAATTGCCTTCTTCCCGAGGGACCAGGAAATGCTTTCACACATTCTTTTCCCTACATCCTCTTGGTTTTTGATTCTTTAAGAATCTCCAACCCACCCTCTGAACATATAGAAATTGTTATTTATTGTTCACTTAAAGTCAAGAAGACCTATCTCACAGGGTCATTTTGAAGAGAAAATGGGTAACATATATAAAGTGCTTTGTAAACTTTAAAGCATTATGTAAATGTGCTTTAAATATATATGTAAAGTAATAATAAAATGTTCTTTATAAAGATACTTTAAAGGTACCAACAGAGGAAGAAGGTTGTCTTTGGTACTTTCTGCCTCCCTGCCTTTGCAATCCCACTTTTTTCTCCCATCGGAGTGACCCGATGGCACCCAGTGCTTTTATGCTAGCCTGTCTGGGAGGTGAGCAATCTATTTATTTTTTATTAAAGCTTTTTATTTGTATAACATATGTATGGGTAGTTCCCCAACATTGATCTTTACAAAGCTTTCCATTACAAATTTTACCCCCAGTCCCCTCCCCTCCCCTAGATGGCAGGAAGTCTACTACATGTTAATAATGTTGAAATGCTTGAGAAGTTATGCAAGAAAAATCCTATCTACAAGAAAAAAAAAGAATCAGAGAAAGGCAACACAATGCAAGCAAACATCAATAGAGATCATGAAAATGTTACGTTGTGGTCCATATTTCATATCCCTCTCTCTGGGTGTATATGGTTTTCTTCAGTGAACAATTGGAACTGGTTTGAGACAATTCTTTGTTGCAGAGAGCCATGTCCATCAGAATTGATCATCATGTAATATTGTTGTTGCTGTGTATGATGATCTCCTGGTTCTGCTCGTTTCACTCAGCATCAGTTCATGCAAGTCTCTCCAGGCCTCTCTGAAATCGTCCTGCTGGTCATTTCTTACAGAGCAATAATATTCCATAACATCCATATACCATAATTTATTCAGCTGCTCTCCAATTGATGGGCATCCCTTCAGTTTCCAGTTTCTAGCCACTACAAAAAGGGCTGCCACAAACATTCTTGCACATGTGGGTCCCTTTCCCTCCTCTAAGATCTCTTTGGGATATAGGCCCAGTAGAAACACTGCTGGGTCAAAGGGTATGCACAGTTTGACAACTTTTTGAGCATAGCTCCAAATTGCTCTCCAGAATGGCTGGATCCGTTCACAGTTCCACCAACAATGTATTAGTATCCCAGCTTTCCCACACCCCTTCAGCATTCATCATTATCTTCTGTCATTTTAGCCAATCTGACAGGTGTGTAGTGGTACCTCAGAGTTGTCTTAATTTGCATTTCTCTGATCAATAGTGATTTGGAGCAACTTTTCATATGACTAGAGATGGTTTTAATTTCATCATCTGAAAATTGTCTGTTCATATCCCTTGACCACTTATCTATTGAAGAGTGGCTTGAATTCTTATATATATGAGACAATTCTCTATATATTTTAGAAATGAGGCCTTTATCAGAACCATTAAATGTAAAGATGATTTCCCAATTTGATGCTTCCCTCCTAATCTTGTCTGCATTTGTTTTGTTTGTACAGAAACTTTTTAACTTAATATAATCAAAATTATCCATCTGGTGTTCATTTAGGAGTTCCAGGTCTTCTTTGGACATAAATTTATTCCATCTCCACAGGTCTGAGAGATAAACTATATTACGTTCCTCTAACTGAGCAATCTATTTATTAACTCAGTATTCTAAGCATCGAATTAAATGCTCCATGAGGTGATAGACCCAAATCTCAGAATAAGGACCTAATTAGAAATAGAGGATAGATGGTAGCCGTATTCTAGCACAAAGCCCAGTGCTGACACACAGTAGGCACTTAACAAATGTTGATTGATAGATTGAAGTACCTTAGCATTACACTCAGTCATTCTTGGAAAATTGATCTCTCTCCCAATGAATATGTTTGGCCACTCCATGGGACATCTACCTAGGAAGAGATATACCTCCAAGGTACTTTACCTAGTTATCCCCAAGATACATTATATTTGTTAATATGAACCCTAGAATTAGAGGCTAGACACATATACCCACACATCTGAGAGATTCAAAAATTAAGGAGCCAGAGACAGACTCACATAAACTAGGGGGTTGGACCAGATGTTCTCTGGGTTTTGAGGCCCCTTTCTGTTCACTTGCAATGATCCTATATCAGGCAAACAGCCCAGAAATTTGAAACACAGTGGTAAGGTGAGAGTGGGGGTTGGGCTTGGTGACCTTTAAGGTAATCATCAGAGCTGTCCTTAAAGCCCATCTAGCTTGTGGGCCTTTAGCATGGTTTGTGGGTACCCAGGCTCACCTCCAGGTAGTGAAGTTGTATATTAGAAAAGAATTATCAATGGAGAGTTTTCCACAAAGATTCAGAGCAAAAGATTTTCAGGTCCCTCCCAGCTTTAACATGTTATGATCCAATTACCTAATTACTGAAGAGTAATTATTATAATAAAAAATTTTAAATACTGTCAGTGACTCGAGAGGCAGAATCATATACTGATAAGAGCACTTGATATGGAGTTAAGAAAACCACACAATTCCTTCCTAAGAGATCCTGAGCAAGTGACCTGATCGCTACCTGCCTCAGTTTCCTCAAATGTAAATAATAATAGTGCTTACCTACCCAGGTTACTGTGCAGATCAGATTAAATAATATTTGTAAAGTACTTAGCACAGTACTTGGTAAGTGCTTAATAAATGTATTTTCCCCCTTTTATTCCCTCTTCTAGACCCTGACTTTAACCTTGAAAATCTCCATCTTGATGCCCCATTAGGTATCTTAAGGCTGTCCAAAGATAAATCCATTATCTCCTCCCCAGTCCTCCTGACCCCTTTAAGAGCTCAGCCAATGATCTTTCCACCGTACTAGGTTGTATTTGTAGGCTTGCCCAGGATGCTGAATGGAGGCTGGTCAAGCACCAGTTCTATCAATCTAGCCAAAATCTGGGGAGAAGGAGAGAGTGACACTCCCCTTCAGGGCATCTCTTGTGACTCTGCCTGGTCTTGCTCAAATCTCATTGCTTTGGCCCACTTCTGCTTTGCATAATTTAGCTCCATTTAAATTGGATCTTTATAAAACACTCAGAGAAAGGCAGACGCCAGTGATTTGGGCGAGCAACAGCACAAGCTCCATCTACCTGAACACCTGGATCTCTCCCCATCCCCCTTGTAACTGGAGGTATGATGGAGGGAGGGATGTGTTGCCAGAAGGGATGTGGCCACTGCCACTGCAATTGTAGAACATGTGTACAGACCCATGGCCGCTTCTTCCCAGATTCTAATCCTTGCAGATCTTGTAGCTAAGCAGAATAATAGCTCCGGTTTCCATAGAGATTTTCTCGTTTGCTCAAGTGTTTTCTTCTCTCAAAACATCTCATGTGAAGCAGGTCATGCAAGGATGATTAGCCCCATTTGACAGAATGGCTAAGTGACTTATTCGGTGTCATACAGCAAGATAAATGGCAGACAGAGGAGTCGAGCCCGGATATTGTCAGACTGGTTCCAGCATGCTTTTCACCATGATTTGGAAGAGCTGCTGAAGTCAGAGATGATCAGGTCCTGAGACTAATGTAAGTCTGATCCTCCAGGCTCTTCACGGCAACATAGCAGTCATTGTCCTATTTCAAGGATTCATTCCCCATCACTTGGATTATTAAATTATCCTTCAATTTATCCTTCTTGTTTCCCATCTCCCCTTTCTCATCCCCTTCCATATTGCTCCAAATGCACCTTCCTAAGATACAAATGTGACTGTTTTTGTTCAAGTGACTCCACATAGTCTATAGGATGAAAGGCAAAATCCTCAGTTTGACATTTCAGAATCTGGCACCACTCCCCCCTTACATGACTTATTTCAGGTCACTGACTTTCAGACCTTCTCTGTTCTCTGACCACAACCCATTTATTTGTTACAGGCTCTCCTCCAAGTCTGGGATGTCCTCCCTCCTTGCATCCATCTCTTTGCTGCTTAATTTCCTTCAGTTCAGTTTAGATGCCACCTCCTCCATGAAGTCTTCCTAAATCCTTCTAGTTGTCATCTCTCTTCCCCTCCTAAATTATCTAGCATTTATTTCACTGCTTGCATTTAGTTCAATGCTTGGGAGAAAATACAAAACCTTTAAAAATTTAAAAAAAAATGATATCCAAGTGGAATGGGGAAATAGTGAGCTCTCCCTTGCCAGAGGGCATCAAACAAAGGCTGGATGATTACTTCACAGAGGAATTGTTATTCAGGGATAGGTCAGACCAGTGAGCCACTGAGGTTTCTTCCAACTCTGAGATGGAAGAATTTCAATTTAATTATCAGCTTCTCTGACTCTCACTATATGACTTTTGGCCAGCAATCTTCTTCAATGGAAAGGTCAATCTTTGAGCTGCTTAGACAAAGCCATCCTCTATTGGCTCCAGGAAAGCTTCCAGGCTCCCAGGTTAACATTTTGTGTCCCAAATAGTCCTACCTCAAATAACCTCATGTAGCCTGTAGTTATGGGCTCCCCATCTTTAGGAGGGAGCTGCTTTTTGGAGGTGTGGAGAGGGCACCTGCTTTTCCTGCTGGCCTCCCCAGTTGGAAGACAAAGCTCCAAGGGCAGGAGACACTTTGCCAAGTTTAGAAAAGAGCAAGAGACCAGTTTGGCTGGAACAGGAGAGTGTGTGAAACACAGTAGGGATGTCTGGAAAGGTAAGAGATAAGCCGGCACCAGGTTGGGAATAGCCATATATTCCAAGCTAAGAAAGCTGTACCTTATCCTGGAAGCAATGGGTGGTCATCCAAACGTGTTTGACCTGGCGTAGATGGATGGCTTGGAGAATAGGAGGACTAATCTTTCTGAATTCAAATCTGGCTTTAGATATTTACTAGTATCTGGATAAATCACTTAACTCTGCCTCGGTTTTCTCATCTGTAAAATGATCAGGAGAAGAAAATGGCAAATCACTCTGGTGTCTGCCAAGAAATCCCAGATACAGTCATGAAGTCATGTGTGAGTGACATAATCGAACCACCATATGTATCCAGTTTTATTTTCCTGTTCTTTTTGCTTATATGTATCATTTATTCTCCTAAATACAATGCCCAGCTGAAGAATGGATTATACTAAAAAATACATTGTTAGCTGACTAAATATTCAACTTCAAACCCATCCTCCTGCAGACAAAATGGGACATATGGCATTAGATTCATAGGGCAGGCCATGGAAAACCCACTTGTTAAAAGTAAGCTATGGTACTATGCTATGATGCTTACACTATATTTAATCCATAATCTAGTTGAAATTTTGCTGTTACTAATTCAATTCCTGCTAATTCTATGATACTAATTCCATAGAACTAAAGTATCATATTTTATAATTTCTATGGGAAAAATAAGTTCAAAGACCCAAACTTAGAAAAGCAGGAACTGATCTGTTTTCTTTCTTTCCTTTCTCTCTCCCCTTTCCCCATCTCCCAGCATTAAGATAAAAATAAACAATTTCTTGATGTTTTTATGGAGAGTAGCAAAAAAAGAAATAAAATAAGTGCCCATTATTTGGAAAATTGATGAATAACAAATGGTAAATATGGTTATAATACAATATTGTTGTTAAACAAAAAATGAAAAATATGAGGCATCCAGAGAAGCGAATGAAGATTTGTAGGAACAGATGCAGAGTGAAATAAACCGTACCTAAAGGACAACATATATAATGATAAAAATATAAATGAAAAAGGTCCTTAAGAGAAAGCCAAATTCAGAATAATTGAAAAGCCATTTAGAGTCTCAGAGAATAAATAGAATATACCTTCTGCTTCATCAGAGAGGTAAGGGACTACTGGAGAAGAATGGCCTATACATTGTCAGATAAGTTCTTGTATTTGTTCTTAATTCATTTTTCAGTATAGGAGAGAGTCCAATTCTGGGGCAAATTCCCAGAAATAACTATGTTATCAAAACAAATTATGTCAATAAAACTTCAAAAAAAGAAATCTTTACTGTTATTTAAGGGATCAAGAAAATCTGCAGCTATCCCTAAAGCTATCTCATCATAATCACAATATTCTTGTAGGATCCTGTTGGAAGATAAACCTGCTTTCTTAATTATTTCACCACATATGTGTCCCTGGTCATCATGTGCACTGGTAGAGAAACTTGCTCAGCTGGACCTCCTTATGCCATTGAAATCATGGGTACTTTAACAAACCAACAAACAAATAATCCTAGAATCTTCTACTTGGGATGGCACATTTATCTACAGACCTGAAAGATCCTTTCACTGCATGTTGATTCTCTGAAATATTTATTCCACTTTCCAGTAAACTTTGTATCACTCTCACTTGAAAGTTTAAGTAACAAGAGACCTCTCTGGCCAATCCATTTGGGCTGATCAAACTACATGATTGATTGTGAGCAGTCCTAGCTTGGCCTATTTTTAAAAATTTGGCATGGAAGGGGTGGGCATTAACAATATGGTCTGAGAAATTCAAGCACTGCACAAATCACCAATGAATTAGCTTCTCATGGTGGGGGTAAAGTAACTTTTATGGGGAAATTGGGAAATCATACTATTTTTCCATGTAAAAAGCAATGTTTTCTTGGCACTACTATTGGTACATAAAGCATCTGGGAATTGTTTGCATGAAATCATTGGCTAAAGTCTATGTCTTATGTCACGGAATGGATATTGAAAACACAGCAAAGGAGTATAATGCAAGCCAGACCACTTGACATAATCCACCAAAAGTCAACTTTCCATGAGTGCTGGCCAAGAATCTATATTGATTTCATAGAGCTGGGCCAAAGGAAGGATTTCTTGACTATAATAGAGTTTCCTTATAAAAATGGTTGCCATGTCACTATTTCCATCTTAAATCACCACAATTATAATTCTCTGCTTGTTATTTGAAATAGAGATTTCTAGGTGTTACTAGTTTTGATCAGGTAACTAATTGACTTGAAATTTAAGCTTAAGGAATGTGTGCCTGGGGATCTTTTTTGGAGCTGCCCCCATCATTCATTCTTCTTCCAGAAAATAGAATAATTCAGATCACTATGGGTACCCCGAAGCAAACTAGGCACCTAGATTGCTCAGGGGATAGAGAGCTACACCCAGAGTCAGAAGCATCTGAGTTGAGTGACTCTGGACAAGTCACTTTACCTCAGTTTCTTCAACTATAAAATGAACATAATACCACCTACCCCTCAGGGCTGTTATGAGCATCATATGAGATGCTATTTCTAAAGTATTTAGCACGATGTTAGGCATATAATAGGTGCTTAATAAATGTTTGCTTCCATCCTTCCTACTAGAAAACATTGGCCCATCTAACTTTTCAAGCTTTTCTTTGCTCAATATATTACTTCAACAACAGGAAATTGTTCTATTGACTTTCTAAGGAAATGTGACTCCATCTTATCTTAGATGAGGACTTACAAGTCAAAAAACGTGACCTGAATTTACATTTTGTTCACTTCTGTCACAAAGGTGTCTGCAAGCAATTATAAAATGAAATAAAGATGAGTTCCTGCCATTATAATCAAAATTTTAAGACCTGTTTTACACAACTTCAAAAGTGTAGATGTAGTGTCATGATGCTGATCATCTCAGAATGCATTATATGAACAGTGACTTGGCAACAGCAGAAACATTAGAAATATTCTCTTTATGTCTAGGTAGGCTTATTCTTTCATCTACATTTCCTGAAGAGTTATAAAACCCACCAAATTTAAAAGTGAATAATTATTCTCTGGGCCACTACAACAACTGCTGTGGAGCTTCTTGTCATTACTACATCCCCTAGTATAACATAGAGAGAAACTCATAAAAGAACTCTTTTTTTCTACTTATGATTATTTTAATTAAAAGGAGAGGAAGCTAATATGCATGATGTACCATGGCACTTTTATTTCCTTTCATAAACTTAATTTAATGTTTATCTTTTAAATTTTCATAGTTTTAAAAGAATTAATATGGTGCAGTGAAATGGGTATTATATTTTCAATCCCAACGAGTTGTTGTTGTTTTGGTTGGTTTGTTTCATTTGGTTTTGTAAAAACCAAATGCTCAACTTGGATTTCCAGTACTCTAACTAATGTACCACCTAGCTGTCTCAATTTCTCTGTATGCTGGTATATGTGGCAGTGATGTACTTGGAAGATGATGTGTGTGGAAGGAAAGGTCATAAGAACCAGCAAGGGAGCTTTTGCTATGATAGACCATTTCGGAGTAGCCTGAGAAAAAAAGCAACAAGGATTGATCTGGGTATGACAATGTGGGGAGAGAGGGAAAAGGTATCATGGAAGCTAACCCGTTCAGCTCCATGGCTTAATTTCAGAGCAAAAAGAAACGTGGATGAATATAAAAGCTTGTGTTAGGCTTGCTTTGGATTTTCTTCCCTGGATGTTTAGCTTTTATGTATAGAGGTATATATGAGGGTGCTGGGTTTAGACCTGGTGGATGATATTCCACATGATATATTACCGGTATAGACTGAGCAATAATCAAAGCAGAAATCCCAGATCCAACTGTGTTCTTCATAGCTGGATTGGGCTCATTTGAGATCATCTCCAGTTGTCTATTTCCAAGAAAGAATGCCTGCAAGGTACCAGTTGATCTAAGCTGTATAATAAAGGAGAAATGTTTCACTGTTTAACTGAAAAATTATCTTCTATTCAAATCACCAATGAGCTCGGGTCTTTAAAAAACAAAATAAATTTTACTTGAGAGACAGCTTAATTGGTGAGAGAGGTGACCCAATTGAGGTTCTTACACATCACAATCAACCTGTTCAACCAACAAATGTGGTAGTGTGCAAAAATGTGTCATGGAAAAAAATATGATCCCAGAAAAGAAAGTAATTAGTTCTATTAAAATCCAAAAAAGAAAATAAAAATAATTACATTTCAGAACATTTAAATTTTTCATATAATTAAGTGCGTGAACTCCTCTGATTTTTATATTGAGATAGTTTCCATCAAGATATTTTCTTAGAAAATTAAGAACGAAATACAGAAGGCTAATAATACCTTGCAGTTTCAAAGAGTCCTTGAGTTTAAAATGCTCTTTTCCACAGTTTTGAGGGATAGAAATAATTTATTTCTTCTACCCTTATGCTAATGTCCCATGATGGTTTTTATGTTAATTTATTCTGAGTAAATATGCATTAAGACCATATTATTCCACACTAATTTTATTAATCATTTTTTTTTTCTCTTCTGGTTTTTCCCTGTGAGGGAGAAGTAATAGAGTGTTCAAGATTTATGATTGTGCATGAGACCCACCATTCATACCCAAAGATCCCCTATTCGTACCAGTAAGAGGATATCACTGTCTCCTTCTTAAAAACACCATTGAAATGCTCATCCGTTGACAGTCGTGTTTCCCCAGAGTCCGTCATCTGACCACAGTTATTATTGCATGTGTACAATGAGGACATTGAGTGTGGAAGCGGCCAATGAGAACGAGACACTGTTGTCAAGTTGTCAGCCATTGTGTTCATATTAATAACCACTGCAGCTGTCTGAGACTCAAATTAACATCTTTGAAACTGAGCTGAATACTTCCAGCTCTATTTTGGGACCTTTTCAAAGAAAACAACCACATTTATTTTGAGGCTCTTTATTAAACCATTCACCGTAAGATCTCCTGTGAATCTTGCATCTTCCATTTTTTTTCCTGTGATGGTGATGGCAGTTGTGATGGTTTGATAAAATGTTTTAGGCCCATTATCTAAGTCATTCAAGGGTTATTACTGCCATTTTAGAGATGAAGAAACTGGGGCTCCCAACTTTCTGGAACAACTCAATAGCTTGCCCAAGTCATGGAGCAAATAAATGGCAGAAGACTCATGACCAGTTTTTCTAACTTGGAATCCAAAGAAGCAGGGAGGTCTAGTTGTATTCAGATTTTTGCCAAATTTTTACAAGCTAGCTATAATTCATCCTGTTTGGGGCTATCTATTTCAGCATCCCTACCCTTCAGCCATCCCTATCCTTCTGGTAATCCAACCTGAATGCAGACTCCTCTTAGGAGAAACAACTAGGACCAGGGATGCATGGGATCTCTGTACAACCATACACCAATGCCTTTGCTCTAAAATGGAATCAGATGAAAGTTGAAAGGGACTCCATGAGAAAAAATTCCCAACAGGAAGACCATTGGTGACATAGAATCTGTAAACAAGAAAGGATGGCAAATAAAGGAGAGAATCAAAAAGAGATCGGTAGCCCCAAGGCATTAGATTGTGACACACAATATTACAGAACTATCATATAATTTCTTGGATTCAATATTTCCAATTAGTACATTTTCACAAAATACTGGAGACCAAGAAATAGTCCATTTCAATGTCATTCAATATGAAAATCTCTTTTAAAGAACCTACTATGTACAAGTCAATCTGATAGGTGTTAGACTTTCCCTAGTGGAATTTGTGGATAAGAATAATTTATCCCAACAACCATGAAAGTGACTGAAACACGTGCTGTGGAGTGCTTAGAGCTCAGTTGGCCATTAAAACTCTAAGGTCACCTACTACATCCTGGGCTGTCACTAGTTATCTTGAGTTTTGCCTTGCCGCTGTACTTTAATGACTCTGAAAGAGAGACTGAGGCTGATGACTTTGGGCAACTCTACCTTAAATCCAATTCACACACAAGTCAAAACATCACCCTCTATTGACACAGAAATTCAAACAAAGGACAAGCAACAGTGATACAAAGATAAAAACAAAAAAAGAAGTCAATCCCTAGCTTTGACAAACTTACTTGAGGATACAGCATGTAAAAATGGGATCATCAACTCTAGAGTTGGAACAAACTTCAAATGCTATTGAGTACAACCTCCTCATATTATAGAAATGAGAAAACTGAAACACAGAAATGCTCAATTGACTTTAGACACTAATAAGTGTCTCAAGTGGGATTTGAATTTAGGTCTTCCTGACTCCAAGTCTGATGGCCAATCTACTACACCAGGCTGCTTATCACAAATAAATCCAGGATAATTCAAGGAGGAAAACAACACTGACAATTAGGGTAATCTTGAAAGTTTTACTCGAGGAGGTTTCTTATGAGTTGAGCCATGAAGGAAGCCAGGAATTATAAAAACCAAAAGCCAGTATTTAGTAAAGAATTAAAAGGTTTGCAGAACATTTTACATATTATCTCATGTGAAGTAAATGGGGCTATTATGATGTTTATTTTGTAGATGAGGTAACTTAGACTGAGGAAGGAAGCAAGTTACTTACACAGTTAGAAAAATAAGAAGTGGCTAAGGCAGAATTCAGATTTATGTCCTACCAACTACAAGGCCAGTACTCCATCTACTACACCATCTTGCTGCCTAAAATCAAGATGTCAATGGGAGATCAGCAACCAATATTCATGGGAAAATATCAAAATGTTCTAAAAATTTGTTGTTTGGTAGTCTAAAAGTAGAATTTGTTGGAGGTTTCTTAATCCTTGCTTTAAAAAAATAGTAAAAAGCTAAGAAAGCTAAGAAAGACATATCCATGCCCACAGTGCCTGAAACAAACCTTTGAACTGATTACTGTATTGCTGAGCAGTCTTGATCCCTAGTGCCCGCTCTAGAGTCTGAAGCAGAATTATTGTTCAATTGTTTCACTTGTATCTGAATCTTTATGACCCCATTCGGGATTTTCTTGGCAAAGACACTAGAATGGTTTGCCATTTCCTTTCTGACTCATTTTACAGATGAGGTAATTGAGACAGACAGGGTCAGATGAGTCAGTCAAGGGTCACACAGCTAGGAAGTACCTGTGGCCAGATTTGAATTTAGGAAGATGAGTCTTCCTCAATCTAGGCCTAAAATTTTATCCAAGCCGCCCAGCTGTATTTTACAGATATAGAAATAAAGGCATACAGAAGTTGAATGACAACTATATGCCCTTTAAGAGATATTTCACAAAGATATCATCCAAACTTTACCCAGGTGAGTCTATCTCTCCACATCTCTTTGCAGTATGCAAAATAACAATTTCAGATACCTCAAAAAGACCTTGTTTGAAATGCAAGTTTACTGAAAAAGAAGAAAAGTTACTCTGTCTTCAAGTCATGGAAATCCTGTGATGACTCAGATGAGCTGGCGTTGGGTAAGCAGTGTTTCCAGTGGTCCACTGGGACGTAGCAGAATTTGCTGCAGATGTGATTGTGAAGGATTTTTAAAAATAGTCTCTCAGGGACTGTATGCATTAAAACCTTCAGCATGAAACTTGTGAAATGAACTTTCCAAATTGCATTGTGGTAAGACACAGACCAATAACTAGGGATTAATGAGGTATAAATCAGCTAGAACAATATAGCAAACTCTATGCTATAAATGGCAAATCCATTCAACCTGAACTGTTTGCTGAATCTTCATTTACAAATCTGATGGTTTTGTCATGACCTCTCTTCAGCTTTGGTACTGTTGACTACTTTCTCTCCATTCTGGATTTTCACAACATTGTTTCATACCAGTTCTTTCCTTTCATGGCTAGCCATCATTTCCAGATCTCTTTTGTAAATTGTATCAACATCCATAGGTAGCAGTTAGTGGATAGTGGATAGAGTACTGGACTTGGAGTTGGATAGAGTTGAGTTCAAATCCTGTCTCAGCCACTTAACGAGTGTCATTTAACCAAGTCACTTGATCACCTTCAATTTCCTTAGCTGTAAAATGGGAATAATAATATCACCTATTTCATAGGATTATTGTGAGAACCAAATGAGATGATATTTGTACAACACTTAACACAATGCTTATCACATAGTAAGCTTAATAATAGCTTCCCTCCATATCCTTGTATATGAATGTACCCCAAGATTTTCAGACTTTCAGTGATCATACCAGTTTCCACTGATTCAACTATCATCTCTAGGGAGATGATTCCTCATGGATTCTTTTTAAAATTCCAGTTCCACATTATCCACTGCTTATTAGACATTTATAATTGGATGCCCCACAGTCTTTCATGCCAAACCTTCCCATCTTCCTAGATTCTTCTTTCTGGTGAGGGTGCTACCATCCTACCAGCAACCCAGGATCACAACTTCTGGACCATCTATGACTCTTCACTTGCCCTCATCCCTCGTTGCCACTCAGTCGACAGCTTTTCAATTCTGTCTTCACAACATCTTTCATTTCTCTCCTTTCTTCTTTCTATTGATTATCTTCCTCTGTTGATGATCTCCAATTTCTCCTGTTTGGACATAGTTGTTTGAACATTATTTCCCAAATTATACTGTGAGCTTTCTGAGAGCAGGGATTGTCCTTTGTCTTTTTTTGTATCCCCATTCTTAGCCCATTATTTAGTACATTGCAAACACTTGACAAATGATTGTTGAACTAATGAGTCAAGATAATCAATTAAATTTAACTAAAGAGTTAATATTTGGTGATGTCTTAATGCCTCACTTCTCTGAGGTTACACCTACATTTTAGAATTTCATGTCAATCCTGAAGTCTCCAATCTTTTGTCATATATTGTTTATATGAAAAGGAGCTGTGCTCATTTCACCAAGATCTTGATATTTTCCCTACATAGGGGAAATTGATAAAAAGGATAAAATGTCTCTTCACAATAAAGATCAAATGATTTAATGCAAGTAAATCATTCAGTAAATGTTAAATGTTGGTGGTTGCCACTGTTATTACCACTATAGTGCACTATGTTCCCTTCCATGCTTGGAATACCACTATACTGGGATGCATATTCATGGCACAAAGGTAACAGTGTAAAGGAAGCAAGAAGCTGAAAGAGGAATTGGGGCTCTTCTGCTGGTTCAGATCATTATTTTGGCCCACATGGTTTATATTCATAGAGTTCTTTAATATTTGCAAAGCACTTCACATACAGTATATTACTCAAGCCTCACAACAACCTATAAAGCAAACACTACTATTAGCCTCATTTTACAGATGAGGAAACCCAGACTGAGAAAGCTTAAATGACTTGAGCAGATCACTTTAAACAGCATCACCTTGGAAAAATAATTCAAAATACTTGCTTCTACATTTCCTACTCATAAAACCTCCTTTCATTTTCAGTTTCTAAAAAAGACTTTTTGGATTAATGTGTACAGTCTCTAAGACCATCAGGGAATATAGATTGAATTATTTCATCCAGCAGCAAAGATCAATCTCAGGGCTTATTTGCTCAAATTGCCCACACTCAGCACTAGTGGGCAAGCTACTGGCCAAGATACTGGTGTAGTACTGCTGAGCAGGTAGCTGGCCATGGTTCTGAATCAAGTACATTCTACCCCACCCCAGGGATTTTCACACCTGAAGATCTCAGTGAAGCTGGAACAATAGAAAATATAAAAGGCAAAATGCGGCCTTTGCTAATCTGGGTTATGACAAAGACACATGGAAACATGAAGAACCAACTGGTTATTTCATACTGACCCCCCTCAGGCTTCAGAAAATCACAGATATCAGAGTTGGAAGGTAAATCAGTGGCAAAAGCCAAAAAAGGGTCATAGAGTTGGATGCAAGTGAAATGACTGAACAGCAGACAAGTCCAGTGAATCCCTGAAAAAAGAATCTTCTCTATAAAATAACTTAGATTGGCTTATTCAGCCTTGGACTGAAAACACATTATTCCTCAAGGCAGTCCATTCATTCTGTAATTTCACTTTTAGATAATTGTAATTGCTAGAGCTTTTTCTTTATACCAAGCCTAAATTTGTCACTTTGCAAGTTCTACTCATTGAATCTAGTTCTGCTCTCTGGGAACAAACAGAATAAATTTCATCTTTCTTCCACACAACAACTCTTCAAATACTTAGAGTTAGTTATTATACTACACACACACACACACACACACACACACACACACACACACACACACACCCCTTAATGTTATTTTTCCAGAAAAAATATCTCTAGTTTCTTCAATCTATTCTTATCTTTGTCTTCTTTTGGATGTCCTCCTGGTTGTCAATTTCCTTCCTAAGACATGATACTCAGAGCTATACACAACTGTCCAGATTCCTAATTCATCCAGGCTTCATTGACACATAATACAAGTTTCTCAGATCAATTAATGAACATGTATTAAGTACTTACTATGTGCCAGGCATTGTGCTATTGTCTGGGGATACAAAAAAGGTAAAAGATAGTTTCTGCCCTCAAAGAGCTTAAATGAGATCAGTGGATGACTATACAGTTCTCCAGATCTTTATGGCCAACTTGTCTATGCAAAATGAAGGAAAAAGCATCATCAATCCACTTCAATCCAATAAGTATTTAGTGAACATCTACTTTATATCAGGCATTATGCTCAGTGCTGGAGATGCAAAAGCAAAACTTTTCCTGCCTTCGATGAGAATTAGAATTATATTCTAATGAAAGGGGTGATGGAATCATCTGATTAAGTTTTTCGTGCCATTGCTATAGAAAACTTGGAGAGCTATCAGCTAGATGAGATCCTAACTCTAAGGAACAGGTTTCTAGTAGAAGAGATGGGATGTAGCATTATCAGTTGGTAGCTTCTTATATTAGCTAGTTATCCTTGCTAACTAACAGTTGTTTCTACGTTATTGGTCTGCAAGAGCTATTAGCGCCCCCTTCATTTCAGCAGTTCAGGACAAAGTTCCAATTATTCCACTTTGGGGTTTGTTTGTTTTTTTAGATTTTATCCTAATCACAGTTGCTTCCATTTCCAGAGTACTTTTAGTACCTTCCTCCTAGCCCACCCCATACGAGAAAGTTGCAAGGTATACGATCCCCTTTTACAGATGAGAAAGAGTGCATGTTGTCTGCTAAGAAACATTTTGCCAGGGACATAGGACTCCTGGCAGCACCTCATTTGCCTTTCAGGAGTTTCTAACTCTGGCAGCATACTTTTTATTTAAGGTACCCTTGTTTTAAATCTCATTAGTTTCATTACACCCAATTAAGCTTGCATATGTTCAGAAAGCATCATTACATATTTTAATGAAAAAGCATTTTGGATTAATTATGGACTGACATTTTAGAGTATCTTCACTATACAGAGCAAGGCTGGAGAATGTCTGTACTTTTTATAGATGCAGAAATGAGGGTGCTATTAAATTTCAACTTCCAAAATTATCTTTTACAACTAGGGTAGAATGAAGACTTATCAGTAAGATTTGAGAGTATTTTTTTTAAAGTCCTTGGTTTAAAATATCTCAACTTGCTATCAGTTAGGATTCTACCAAGAAAGGAACTCAGATATTTCTGTTCTAAGAAACTGAATGACTAAAATGCATCAAGAAATTGTTTCTTCAACACTTCAGACATCTGTGATTTCCTCGCTGGAGGTATTTCTTCCACTATTGCAAATAACCATTCTTCTATGATCTAATAGGTCAGTCATTAAGTCAACAAGCAATAAGCATCCATATATGCTAGGCTTTTTGCTAAACACTTAGGGATTCAAAGAAAAGTATTTTTGTCTTCCTTCATTCCCTTAGAGTGTCTCTTTGAGACCAGGAGCTGATTTTTTTCTAGTAACTAAATAGTGTCCTCCTCCCCTGGTGGAGTCTCACTCATATCTACTATCCTCCATTAAGCCCATAACAGAGATCTCCTCCAATCAATGTCTTCCTTCAATTCCTTAGCAGAATTTCTAGAGGAGGCTTCATATACCATGGCAGCCATTAAAGGGAAAACTTTGTTTCCTGAAATCTGATCGGGTGGGACAGAACAGTAATTGATCATGTTGGCATTCGAGGCAGAGTAGAAAAACACCCACCAATCAACTTTTCAAGACAAAGTTGATATGAGGTGGAGGGATCCCAAGCTCCAAAGATAAAGGAATTATAGAACTTTGGACTTCTGCTACCATGGCTTCTTAAACTTTTTCCACTCCTTTGTATGTGACCCAAGGAATATAAATATAAAAATAAAACATTTACTGATAATAAATTATCATTTCATGACCTCCACATTCAGTTATGTACCCCCATATCAGGTCACAACTCATAATTTGAGAATTTATCTAGATACCCATCCTGGTTACCTTAGCATCAACCCTGCAGCTGCCCTGCTCCTTTCCACTCAAAACTGGACTCTATGCCATATCTTCAGAACTTCCTGTGACACATTCTTTTTGCAGGAATTAATTCATTCAATTTTTATGTTCATCCCAACTGAGCTGCCTCGATTAATGAAAGAGTGACAAAAATACAACTGGCAATATCTAACTGGCCCCAAAGCATCAGACCACATTTCATATTCTGTATGAACATTGATTCCAGTCATTTTGCTATCCACCCTGACATTGTACCATTTCTCCTCACTTAGGACTCTACCTTCAAGACTAGACCTCCAGAGAAATGAGTTCACTATATTTATCTTACTAACTGATGTCAAACCAAGCCATGCTTCAAATCCCATTCAACCATCTTGTCATCCCCCTTCTTAGCACACTCCATTATCTTCCTCCCCTTCATCTCTTACTCTGCATATATTTATTAAACCTATAGTACCATTGTCTTGAAAATGGATGTCAGTGGACTGCCATACAAATCTATCCTCCATGACCATGCCCTCAGACCAAAACTTCCTACCTTATTCATCATCCCCATATATGTGTAATATCCCCTTATTGATTGCAAATGATATCCCACTTTAGGGACTTAACGCAGTGCCAGGAACTTAATCAGTTCCTTAATAAATCCTTTATAATTCATTGATGTTATTCTGTCTTGGTTGGAGACTGTAAAACTCTGAGAAGTCATTGCTAGGGAGGCTGCTAATAGTGAAGAGTGCCAGGGTAAAAGCCAGTCTTCTGCTAGTTTTCTCTTTTAACTAATCTTCTTAACTAGATGTTAATTACTTCTGCATCACTAAGCAGGACAACTGCTTTCAGCATTGTCTAAATTTTGATTCCCTGGACCAAAACCCTGATCACCCCACCCTACTTCCTAAGTAGCATAATAATTACTTGTCTAAGAATCAGAATGGTCCTAATTCCATCTCCAAAAGCTCTCTTTCCTTACCACTGCTCTCATTAGAGCACACACACACACACCGTGTGTGTGTGTGTGTGTGTGTGTGTGTGTGTGTGTGTGAGACAGACAGACAGACAGACAGACAGAGACAGAGAGAGAGAGAGAAACAGAGAGAGAGACAGAGAGAGACAGACAGACAGAGAGAGAGAGAGAGAGAGAGAGAGAGAGAGAGAGAGAACATTCAGTTTCTTACTCTTTTCTCACCCTGGGCCTTTAAAAAGAGACAATGAATAATGCTATCAATTATATGAGGTTAGAAACTCTGAATTTCTAGGGATTGGCCTCTGTTGTTAATAAATCTGTATGAACATATGCAGTGGAAAGAGCCCCAAGACTTGAATTCAAGTCCTATACTTAGTATGAACTAGCTGTCATCTTGGCAAATCATTTTCCATCTCTGAGCATTAGCCTACATATGTATACTTGATTGGAGTGGTGGGATGACATGTGATAAGAAAATGATTTTGGTGGATTTGTTTAAGGATGGCCACATAGAAACCATTGAAAATTAAAGTTTATATTTTCCAAAGAAGTAAAACAAAAGAAATTTATTAGTATTATTGAAGAAATTCACTTCCTTTGTTTTTGGCAAAGATAGGGATAAACCATTTCCTTTCTCTGGGCCTCATTTCTCTCATCTGTAAAAATGAGGGATACGACTTTCCTCTACCCAGCATTCTAGGAACCAATGATTTATGATCTCATATCATAGACTATAATGAAACTAATTTTCAAAAAAGTCATATTAGAACTTATACTTTTAGGACAGTATTTTTCTCTAAAAGCATTGATCTTGGAGCAGTTGTTGCTCATCCTTTGTTCTTGAAGAGAACCAATGTTATCATGAAGGTGATGTTTTGATTTGTTCATTTATTGGGTTTAATAAAGGCAGAGCTGTGCTAAATCATCAGCCTCACTCCTTCCTTTAAAGTCATCGACTGTCCAATGGCAAGACAAAAGTCAAAATGACTGGTGATGGCCCAAGATATGGTGATTGACTTTGGATTTTTCCAGGTCTCAGTTTGGGAGCATTATAATTTGACAGTATAGTCCAGTAAGAAATGCTGGTTTGAAATCTGAATGGATGGATTCAAATCCAAGTTTTATTCTTTTTATCTATAAGACCTTGAGCTAATTAGTGAACTCCTCACTACATCTTGCACTAGCAATTAGGCTCTTAGTTTCCTCCTGTATAAAATGAATGGGTAGACCAAGTGACTTCTAAAGATGAAGTGACTCCTAGCTGTAAGTATATGATTCCAGTAAGGCTGCCTCAGTTCAAAACATTTAAAACACTCCCCTTGGTGAATTGTCTTCAGACACAAGCTATAAATCATGTGAGAAGATAAAGCTCATTGCTTAGTCATCTAAAGACCCTGAGAACTGTTACTGAGCTGTGGCTTTCTTTCTCTACATTGGCTCTGGAGTACTTGCAACTATTCCCAAAAATAAAATTCATTTTCAAAAGATAAAGATTGGTTACCATTAGCAACAACTGCCACTCTTATTTGTTGCTGTATTCTTCTTCTCCAAACTACTTCCTATGTATTTACCTGGGTATGTGTTGTCTCCCTCCTCTTCCAACTCCTCACATACATAACAGAATATAAGCTCCTTGAAGGGAGGGATTGTCTTATTGTTGTCTTGTTATGAGCCATCTTTAAAATGTAACTTCATATGTCTAGATGCCTCATAAATGTGAATTGATTAGAATAACTGAATTGGGGAAGTTTAGCCTAAAGGCAAGGAAGGTGCATTTTAAGTCCTCAAAAAACTGGCACATTAAAGCAGGTTTAGATTCTTGAGTCTAATAGAGAAAAACCAGAAGTGGTGAGAGGAAATTACAAAGAAGTAAGGTTTAAATAAGGAAATCTTCCTTAATAAAGAAGGTTATTCAAAATTAGAATGGGTTTTCTCAGGGAACAGTGGATCTGCCCTCACTGAAGGTCCTCAAGCAGAGATTGGATGACCACTTTTTTGAATGTGTGAGTTGGACTAGATACTCCTGATGTTCCTTCCAGCCCTGAAATTTGGAGAATCTATGATTTTATGAATTGAAGAATTTAAAGGGATTTGCCACAAATGATTCTAAAAGTGGCTTATAAATGTTCTGTGCAAAAGAATCTTCCCCCAAATAGTGCACAGTCCCTCAAGGTGACTACTTTGAATAAGATTAAGATGGATAAGCCATCTTGGGTTTCCTAAAAAGATGTTCCATGACTTATAGGCTTTGTATATGACTAGAATTACTTTGGGTAATCCAATATTTCACGTGCATTAGAAATAATCACCAGCTGTACTAAATGTTCCCATAATACAGACTAGAAATCCTTCCATTGGACACCTCCAATTGGGAGCCCTGGGGCTAGAAAGTAGAGGAAATAACATGCTGGTGCAACATTTTGTTCTTCCCAAGGTGGCTCAGCATGAGAGAAAAATAGCTACTTTTAAGTGGAAAGTCCAATATTCTTTTGGAGTGACTCATTCCAGAACTGGGATGACCTGCTTTCTATGGAAAGTGAAAAGTTTGGATTGAGAGTGTTCTATTATCTCTTTTCTCTCCTTGTCCCACTTTGCTCCTAGTACCTCAGACAAGCTGCTTCCTTGAGTTACCAGAGCATTTTCACACTAATTAATACAAAAAATACTATATATGGCTATAAACTCAAGCCTGTCCAATATACTTCATTATGAGTGCACCAAACTCAGATCCAAGCCCTAATGTTTAAAAACTACTTGTACTCTTCAAGGTGTCTTCCCATCAACCCACCCCCTTTCATGTTAGTCCTTGGAAAGAACCTCAAGACCTTTTAATACCATTCCATAATTTTACGGATGAGGATACTGAGGTCCAGGGAAGCTAAGTCACTAAGCCGAAAATGTGGGTTTTGAATCTGAGTCTTCATTGAGAATTAGTGCTCTTTTTGTCTTACCTCACTGCCTCCCAAAAGTTCAGCTAGACCTTTCTAAAATCCCAATTGAAAACTCATCCACAAAACCACAGAAAAAGGGAAGAAGAATATTCTTCACCAGGCTCCTGAGATATATTTCTCTTCACTCTTCTACTTGGAAGGCAATAGCCATATAAGAGGAAAAAAGGGGGGGGGGTTCACAGTTTCATTCTTCCAGGTCTTCTCCCACTGATGACTTCTGACTTGGAAAGGTGTAGCTATTGTTAAATATATAAGTATATAAGGTATAAATTCAGTCTGACTCTGTGACCCCATCTTAGTTTTCTTAGCAAAGATTCAGAAGAGAGAATGCAGGTCTTTCTGACTCTAGGTCCTGCATCCTACTCATTCTGCCATCCTACCTCTCATTGTTTTGGGTTTTTTTTTTACTCTTTAGAAATTGGAGAATGTCTCCTACATTTCATGCCCCACCTCCATCTAACAGTCATTAGGTTTAGGAAGCAGGGAGAGAACCTTTTCAAGTAAAAAGGTTGGAGAAATCACCAAATATCAGATTTGGAACAGTCTCCACAAGATTCCCCTCTATAAAATCCCTACCAGATAGTGGATGCTACCACCTCCTGAGACAACCCATTCCATACCTAGAGAGTTCTAAAGGGGAGGAAGCTTTTTCTGACATTCAACCTAAATCCTTCTCTCCAATATTTCCATTTATTCCTCATGCTATTCTCAGGACCAAACAGAAATAATCTAATCTCTCACAGACAGACTTTCAAATACTAGGAAGCATCTCTAATGTTCCTTCTCTCCTTCAAGTCTTCTTTATCCCAAGCTCCATATCCTCCCAAACCTCAAATGTTATCAACACTAGGCATTTCTCCAGTCCTTCACCCTGCCTGTGTACTCTCAGCTTAATCCCTTGATTTTTTTGAATTTGCCCCATGTGGTGCCCCTCCAAGCAACTGGCATTTAGTAGTTCAGTCCTAGATCTTAATCATTGGCTATATAGCAGGCTGACTGCCACACTTACCCAGAACTAGAGTCAGCTACCAGGAAGCTTTTGAATATCCTTAATGGTGGTAAAGCATTATTCTCTGGGAGGGCGATAGTTGATTCATTCAGAAACTAATCTGGGTGAATGACAATGTTGAGTAAGCTCAGTAGTGGGAACTCAAGTAAAATTTAGAAAAGCCCCAATGCCTAATTAGCACACTGCTAATGCATGACTTCATGACTAATGTCAGGAGTTCCAGTGTGTGTACATCCTGTAGGTAAGGCTTTGACAGCTAGCAAAATGCAAATGAAAGAGGGGTAACTGTTCTAGAGTCAGGCTGACTGAAGGCTTCAGGAGGAGGTGTTGATGGTGGAGCTCTGTTCTATAGAAAAGCATTAGCCATTTTTTTCTGCTTGTCTCTCTGAGAGAGCAGGACTAGGAGCATTTAGGATGACAGCTGAAGAGAGAGAAACTGAGGCTTAATGTAAAATAAAAACTGTCCCCAAAGTGCAATGGATTGGCAAGGGAAACATGGAGCTCTCCATAACTGGAGGTCTCCAGAGAGATTTTGGAAAATTATCTTGCTAGAGGAATGAGGAGAAGAAGCAGAGTGACAAAAATGAAAAGACCCCTAGATTTATAGTTCAGTGACATTATTTCCAAACTTGTATCTGTTGCTTCCTTATGTGATCTGGGACAAGTCATAAGGATGGTATAGGTGAAAGAGTATTGGTTTTGGAATCAGAGGAACTAAGTACAAATCTGGGTGACCTTGGGTAAATCACCTAAACCCGGTAGCCTCAGTTTCCCCATCTATAAAATGAGAGGTTTGTATTAGATGTCTTCTGAAGTTCCTATGATCTTATAAACCTATGATCTTATAAAATTATTTCACTTGCCTGGTCCTCAGTTAATTAATCTGTAAGTGGAAGGGACCTTAAGAAACTGTGAATAATACCCAAAGTCATTCCCCCCTAAGTCATCTGACCTAAAGTTCATTATTGTAAATTTCTACAAAATTTCAGAAATTTTGTGAATCTCAGAAAGAGAACATTTTTGGGTGGTGGGCACTGAAAAGAAGTGGGGATCAAGCAAAAATTACCTAATTCATTGTGATTTAATGATATGGCTTGGCTTTATAGCATCTCCTAATAGAAAACCATTCCAGTCCTCTCTAGCTATTAATTGTTTACTACTTGTATTTTAGGAAGACTAGAGCAATAGTCCTTTTGGGGATTAGTCACCAAAAAGCACTTACCATATTTTTTTTCCTGAGGCAATTGGAGTTAAATGACTTGCCCAAGGTCACACAGCTAGGACTTGTTAAGTGTCTGAGGTCAGATTTGAACTCAGGTCTTCCTGACTTCAGGGCTGGTGCTCTATCCACTGTGCCATCTAGCTGCCCCCACTTACCATATTTTTAGCACTTACCATACTTCCAAAGGTAGTCAACTCAAACTCGTTTTCTCATTTCTTCCTGCATAAAGAGGAAGGTGATTGCCTCTAAACTATTCCCAAGCCACTAAACTATGCCCAAAAGGCTATAAAACTGTTCCAGCAATGTCTTTACTCGCACTCTATTTCAAAAAGATCATAAAAATGGTAAAAAAAAAAGCCCACATGTGCAAAAATGTTTGTAGCAGCCCTTTGTTTTTAGTGGCAAGGATCTGGAAACTGAGTGGATGCCTGAATGGCTGAATAAGTTATGGTATATGAAGGTAATGGAAATGGTGAGCAGTAAAGACTGACATGAACTGATGCTAAGTGAAGTGAGTAGAACCAAGAGAACATTGTACACAGCAAAAAGATTATGTGATGATCAACTCTGATGGATTTGGCTCTTTTCAACCATGAGGTGATTCAAGGCAATTCCAATAGATTTGTGATGGAAAGTGTCATCCACATCCAGAGAGAGAGGTGTGGAGACTGAATGTGGATCACAGTATAAGATTTTCCCTTTGTTGTTGTTGTCATTTGTTTGTTTTCTTTTGTATTTTTCCCCTTTTAATCTGATTTTTCTTGCACAGCATGATAAATGTGGAAATATTTTTTTTGAAGAATTGCATGTTTTTAAACTATATTGGATTACTTGCTGACTAGGGGAAGGTGGGGAGGGTCAGGAAGGAGAAAAATTTGGAGCACAAGGTTTTGCAAGGGTAAATGTTGAAAACTATCCTTGCATGTATTTTGAAAAATTAAAAAAAACATTATTTTAAAATAATATTGCTTTCCAAATCTCAGCATTTAGCATCACCTCAGTTAGTACCTAACACTATACCAAGCACTGCTCAATACAAAAAATCAAACAAAACAGTCCCTGTCCTTAAGGAGTTCATTTGCTATTGGGTAATGGGCAATAGACAGACAACACATAACAATCTCCCATCATTTTCATAGGAAATTAGACATTAAAATTTTACCATTATAGGTATGTTTATAAAAAGACAAAAAAGCCTTTCAAGGTATGGCGCCTCCCCTATATGAAGGAAGTGTAGATAGCCATCATATGTTATGTTAAGAATTAATCTATACCTCAAGTTTATATTTCCTTAAAATATTCTTTCTGACACACATAGAAAGAAATCACAGAATTTCAGACTTTGGAAGGTATCCCAAAAGCCACTTAGTTTAACTTATACCTGATCAAAAATCCATTCTATAATATTGTGACCTTGATCATCTAATGCCCATATGAAGACTTCTAATGAAGGGGGTTTTACGACCTCCTAGGACAATTCATTGCCCTTTGACATAGCTATTGTACTTTGGTGAAAGATTTTCCAAACATTAATCCTATCTTGTCTCTCTGTAGTTTCTGCACCTATCATTGGTATCATTCTATTTTAGATCAAAGTAACATCCTGAGGAGGATTTTTTTTTATGAAATATCTACACTTTGTGAAAATATAGACTTTGCTGAATAGAAAAGGGAATTAAATGATCCTCATGGATTACTAGGTAATAAAGAGATGAAACAAAGTGTAGATGCAGAATGAGAGAAGAGATTTCCCTAACATTTTGGGGGCTATTTGGAAGACAGGTTTGGACCACCACATTGACTATCCAATGCATATCGTGATGGCACTGGGTCCTTGGGAACAAAGCAGGAATTGGAAAGAGGAGATGCCAGGATGGTAGAAAGAGGATTAAGAAGAAAAGTCACTCATTTACCAATCTTACTAGAGCTATCTAAAAACATGGACTAATCACCCTTTTAGTCCTAAGTATGGAACAATACCTTGAATTACCAGTCACTGGTCTAAAGAAGAAGAAGAAGAAAAGTAGAGAGAAACTACTTCAATATTAGAGGAAACAGGGAGTAAATTATGAATAAGGAAAAGAGAAAAAGAGGGGGAAAGAGTAAAGAATGGTAGCTTGTACCCATAAAATCACCTTCACAGGGACAAGATGGAGAAAGTATAGCTAAACAGTCTGCATCTGGAAATTTTTGTGGATAGAAACCTCAATATGTCTACAGTGTGAGATGGTAACAAGAAAACAAATGGAATCTTAAAAAGGGTGTAGTGTCCAGAACTATACTGAGCCCTGATCAGACAATATCTGGAGAATTTGGTTCAAGTTTAAGTTCCCCATTTTAGGAAGCATATTGATAAGTTAGGGAGATAACCAAACTAAAGAAGGTCCTTAAAACCTAGTTGCAAAGGGAACAATAGAAGTAATTGAGAGACTGGAGAGACTTGGGAGATGTATGATGGCAGCCTTTGCACCTTTGCAGGGCTGTCCTGAGGAAGTGGGACTAGTTTCATTCTGCTTGACCCCAGAAGAAGAGACAGTAGGGATGTTTGGAAGTTGCCAAGAAGAACATGTAGAGTTGTTTCTGACAACCTGGGTTATCACCCCTCCAACTACTTTATGACTTCAAAGATATTTTGAGAGAGCATGCTATATGGTGCTTCTTGGCCTTCTGCATGAAATGAAATTTGGGCTCTGTTTTTGAATGGGAATGTCAAGGAACATTGTTTGCATTGCAAAGAATGAATGGAGAGTCCTATGGAAGGGACAGCATGTTAATCTGACTGGACCCAAGTGTGCCTGGAGGCAAGGAATTGAAAAAGCCTGGAAAGAGAGGCTAGAACTAGACTGAGAAAACCTTCAAATGGCAAACAGAAAAGTTTCTATTTAACCTTAGAGGTAATTGGGATTTATGGTGTACAGGGTAATGTTGACTCACACTTCAGGAAGATCGGTTTGACAATGAGTGGATAAAAGATTAGAGTGAGGAGAGCAGTTATGAGGCTCTTGAGAGGAAAGTGATGAGGGCTGACATTGGGTAGTGACTGAGAGAGAAGAGAAGGAGACACAGATGAGAATTGTTATGAAAGTAGATATAGAGGGCACAATTTGGCAACTGACTGGATTTGTGGATTTGTTGAAAGCGGAATTCTTGCCCAAGTTGTGTTGGGAATGGGTTCTCTGAGATTCCTTCGGACTCTGAGATTCTGTGAGTCTCCAGAGGCTGCCTTGTGTACTCTGATGAGCTAAACTATGGACCAGCAACTATCTCATTCCGTGGTCCACAAAGGTGCTCTTCCAGTTTTCTCCCATAACATGGAGGCTGTTCTGGGACCTCAAAAGCAGGATCTGAGAAGCTCAAGCTGAGGTAGAGCCTACTAACTAGACAGATTCTGATCATAGGTCCACATGCAGATCATGGGACTATTACATGATGCCCACCTTAGCCCAGAGAAGGGGACTTTTTGCCACATTAACTGTCTGCTGTGGATGGGAGAGGTGGGAAGATCTCCCAAACTCCTTGATGACAGAGATTGATTCATTTTTACCTTTTCAGCCCCAGAATCTACCATGGTATCCAACTTTCACTTAGTAAATGTTGTGTTGATTGACTTCCAGATGCAGACTGTTTAGCTATACTTTCTCCATCTTGTCCCTGTGAAGGTGATTTTATGGGTACAAGCTACCATTCTTTACTCTTTCCCCCTCTTTTTCTCTTCTCCTTATTCATATACTGATGAATTGATTGATGAGTCTTTGAAATATCACTTAAGAGGACTTTCATTCCTCCATTCCCTCCTTTTCCCATTGGAATAATCAAGGAGAATAAAAGGTGACTCCATGAGTAGAATGAACTCTTGGAGGCAGGAGAAGGGAAGAGAGTGTAGAATTGTAGAGAGTGCAGTATGTGGGAAAAGGAACGTGGGGGATTATAGATGGAGGATTTACCCTATGGAGATTATAGGGAAAGGCTGAAGACTCCAGGAGAAGGAAAGAGGCATTGTTTAAAAAAAAACTAAAAAATGTTTTTAAGAGCAATCTCAAGGTTCTTTACCAGGAGAAATAGTCTGTTACTCACCTCAAAGTCGGCAGTGGCCATTGTTTATTTCTCTCTCCCATGCTTCCTGCTTTCACAAGCACCCATCTGTCAGCCTCCAGTTGAACAGAATGTTAGGGAGAGGCTGTGCATATGTGCATACACGGCTGCAGAATCAGTGTGAAAGGCAGGAGAGGACAAGGAGGGCCTCGGGATGGACCCCTCAGGCAAACACTGGGTGCACGTCCACAAGATTCATACAAGGTGGGCAGGAATGAATAGGCTGTGATCTGCACCTTTGGAGATAACTCCTAAATCAATAGAATCCCAGGCCCATTTAAGTATTTGAGGCTCTGGGAGAATTTATGATTTCATCCACTGAGGGAAATCCAGATGCCCAAGGGTCTTTAGGAACTCCGGGTTCACCTCAGGATCGGAGGAAGAAGGGCCAGGGCACCATTTTGCAAAAGGCCGACTGACTGGAGGAGAAAGTCCTGGGCAGGAGTAGGGGGCTGGGAGTGGGGTGACTTCATGCTTTATCTAGTTTCCAGAAGTTCCCAGATCCCATTTGTTCCTCCCTGGGCTGACACCTTTATTCTCCCTAATTATTCCAATGGGACCCAGAATCCACTGCAATGGGCATCACAGCAATCCTTCAAAAACCCACCATTGCTTAATCATCTGTCAATCATCCAGTATTTATTAAGCACCTACTATGTGCTAGGTATTATGCTAGATGCTGCAACAAGGAAAATCAATAACTCCTCAGTAGATCATAACCTTAGAAGTCTCTCCGAGTTGGTGAGTGAGGGGCCCGCTGCCAGTGGGGGTTGGAGGCAGGAGCTGAGCCCAGGACTTCTTGTCCCCCATACTGGAGCTCAAGTCACTACACGATGGTTGTGTGTAGGATTCTGAAGGTTTACTTCCTAACAGCTCTCCAAGAAACTTAGCACAAATAACACAACCCCCATTTTACAGAGGAGAATACTGAAACCCATAGAACTAAAATGTTTTTCCCAGGAGTCTCACAGCTAGTAATTGTCAGAGCTGAGATTTAAACCCAGGTCTTTGCCTCTATTTTCTTTATCCTGGCACCCTACCAGTCTCAAATAACACCTTCCCCCCACAGTAATCTAGTGCTTAATGACTGTGTGTATGACTGAACATCTTTTCCCAGGACAACAGGAAGAAAGCAAGATTGACCAGCCAACCATGTTCTGAAGCCCAGAGAGATCAGGCATCTGCCTCTTGATCTGAGATATGACTTTGAAAAGGGAAAATGTCCTAAGACCCAAGATACATGAATACTTTGTCTCTGTCTCTGTCTCTGTCTCTCTGTCTCTGTCTCTGTTTCTGCCTGTCTCTCTGTCTCTGTCTCTTATTCTGTCTGTCTCTCTGTCTCTGTCTCTGTCTCTCTGTCTCTGTCTCTGTCTCTGTTTCTGTCTGTCTCTCTGTCTCTGTCTCTCTGACTCTCTCTCTCTCTCTCTCTCTCTCTCTCTCTCTCTCTCTCTCTCTCCCCTCTTTCTTAGCATTTTTATTTCTAAGTCCCCTAGGAGAAAAGTAAAGGTCACCCACTAAACCAGCAACCACCATCTTCTCCCTTTAGTCCAGACCTAAAGTATAGAGGACTTCTATGTGTGGAAAATCAATCCACTGGTCAACAGCTTCTGGGCATCTCATAGCCTTCAAAAGTCGACTGGGGCTTTGAAAGTTAAGTTGTTTTTCCAAAGTCTCCCTGGCTTAGCTGGAAGCCAGGTGTTCCAGAATCAGAGCCCAGGCCTCTTCTGCCACTGAGCCCTTCTAATCTTTATTAGAGAATGACTCCATACTCTGCTTTATTATAAAAGCCATCTGTGAAGTAAGTCATTTATCCAACACAAACCATTATAAGCACGTCCCCTGTGAACTCACTTCTCTCGATATGCTGGAACAAGAATGATTTTATTCAATAAAATCTCCCATACCCTCAAGCAGGAAGCTAAATGGGAAGCCAGGAGCTGTCACAACAACCTTGGTGAATATTAACAAGATGCCTAGAGAAAGGTACCAGCGCTCCAGAGACCTGGACCATTTTTACTTTTTCTTTCTGGGTCCCAAAGAAATGTCAATTACTTCTCTGCCTGGTCCCCTTTGCCCCAGGAGACCTCAGTGGCCACTTCCTGATGAAATGCCTCATTCCCCATGTCTGCCCCTCCTTAAAGTCACCCACCAGCCCAGGCTTCCACACTGAAGGATGATTTTGTCTTTGCATCCCCCTGCTTTGAACTTGCTTACTAAATGTTGGTTGATTTGAATTGAATTTCTAGAGTTTATGATAGGGTCATCTATTTCCTATATCTTCTCCAGAATTTTAATCCTAGAACACTCAGGAACCATGATCTTTCAAGAGTATTATTGACTTTGACTGTTTTTTTTAATTGTCTAATACTTTTCTTATTTAGGTGGTTCAATGGACAGAGAAACAATTGAACTTGGATTCAGGAAGAACTGGATTCAAATCCTGCCTCAGAAACTTAATAGGTGTGTGACCCTAAGCAAATCTCTTAGACCTCTTAGACCTTGACTGTTTTTTTTTAATTGTCTAAAACCTTTCTTATTTAGGTGGTACAATGGACAGAGCAACAATTGAACTTGGATTCAGAAGAACTGGATTCAGATCCTGCCTCAGACACTTAATAGATGTGTGACCCTAAGCAAATCTCTTGGAACTCTCCCAGAGGAAATTCTCTCATCTGCAAAATAGAGATAATGACAGCATTCATTCCCCTGGCTTCTGGTGAGAATAAAATGAGATATTATTTGTAAAATGTTTTGCAGTCCTTAGGTCTTACATAAATGCTAGTTATCATTATTTTTATTCATAAAAAGTCCACATATGCTGACTCCCAAAACAGAAGAATTCTAATTCCATAAAATGGTTTTCCCACATTCCCCCCCCCCCTTTTCTCTTTGATGAGACCATGTTTGGAGTTATATTTAGGGAGATCAAGCAGAAGAGAGGAAGGGTCATAAAGGCAAGCTGAAGGAACTGGGGATATGCATGCTGGAGAAGATGGGACATGGCATCAGTCTTTAACTGCCTTTGAGGGGTGACTTCTGGAGAGAAGGAATAGTAGCTTTGCTTCCTTTGGTCCTAGAGATCAGAACTAGGAACAAAGTTGGGGGGAGACAAAAAGAGTTGAGAACAGGACTGTGAAAACTTGACATACTCCAAACTGGAGCTGTTCGAGTGTGAAAAAGTTATCTTGGAAGTACTGTGTCCCCGCCTTCCTGAGAAGACTGAACAAACACTTATTTGGGGGTCTCCATGCTGCTGCTCCCAGTCAGCTTCCTTTCCACCTCTAGCTCCAGGAAGAATGATCCAGTCACCTCCACCAGTCATCAATCTATTACTCCCTAACTCCATTCACCATCCCTGGGACTTCTCTGGCCACTGCTGCTCCATACATTGTCTTCCTATTAGGATATAACCTCCCTGAGGGCATTGCTTTTTGCATTAATATTCCCAGCATTTAATACAGTGAGTGCTGTGCACAAGACAGTGCACATTTACTCATTCATGCATGTGCATCTTGGGGATGGGGGTAGAGAGTAGATTATTTAGGTGTTTTTAGGGTCTAAGGTTCCATACAATTCTGAGATTCAGGGTTTTTTTGAGCCTTTAATCATCTCCTGAATCTCCTTCTTCACTTGCTTCCTACCATCCTATGTTCACTAGTAGATTTTTCCTATCTCTCTGTCTCTGTTCTCTCTCCTCTCTCTGTCTCTCTCTGTCTCTCTCTCTCTGTCTCTGTGTCTCTGTCTCTGTCTTTCTCTCTCTCTCTCTCTTTCTCTCTCTCTCTCTCTCTTTCTCTCTCTCTCTCTCTGTCTCTCTGTCTCTCTCTCAGCATTTTTATTTCTAACTTTCCTAGGAGAAAAGTAAATGGTCACTCCCTAAACCAGCAACCACTATCTTCCTCCTTAAGTTTGGACCTATGGTATAGAGAACTTCCATGTGTGGAAAATCCATCCACTGGTCAACAGCTTTTCAGCATCTCATAGCTGATAGGAAAATTAAATCAATTGTGGGAAGAAGGCACTTTTTTGAAGAGACAAAGAAAACCAAAGCAGGGAATTGATTCCATTTATGCCTTCAGAGTTTCTCATCCTTTCTGGGTCAAAGCAGTCTCTAGAATTTTAGGCCATGGGATCTTACTTATCCATTCTCTGAGCTCTTTTGAATCTGATCTCCATAAGGCCGGGGTCACCTCAACATCATGGCTAGGCATTTGGGGGAGGCAGGTGAGCAATGTAGGCAGGAGCCAAGCAGCAGCATAGAGAGTCTGGCCAGTGGAGCAATTGCTGTAGGAAATAGGATTGTCCAGCTTGTCTACCACAGAGGAAAGAAAGGCAGTTCCCCAGTCTCTGTTAATTATCCCACCTAGCCAAAGGGCCAGTGGAGAATAAGGAGGTGAGGTTCAAAAGACATCCATGGCCAAAAAAAGCAAGTGCACCTCACTCCACAACCAGATGTTGGTGTGCTAGGACAAAGTCCTTTTCACATGGTCATTTCTTCATGATACAATGGTACTTATCTACTTGCCTTGTTGCATTGTGGGAGAATTAACCAATTCCTATCAAAGTCTTAATGTGGGAAGACACCCTCAGCTGTTGTCTGTGAGGAACGTCTTGGATAGCCATCTTGATCTCTCATTTCTTCATTTTTCTTCCCTTTCTCTTATGATCAGATTTCAGACAACTACCACTAGGTCTCATCTATTTATTTTCTCAGCTTCTCTTGCCCAGGGAACTTTTTTGCTGATTTTCTCAGATTCTTTTCTGATTTCTCCTCTGGCCATCTGACATGGAGACACAAAAAAATAGAACACAGCACTCCATAAAGGGATGTTGTGTAAGGCTACCAGCTGTATGATGTCCAAGAGTACAGAAGTAAACTTATACCTGAGTATCCTGTTCTTCTTTTCAAAAATAACAGTTCTTTATTTGTACTCTGGGCTTATAGCTCATGGAACACTAGAAGATTTTTAGCCATTGAGGGAAGGATGAAATTTGTTGTCCTTTAAATGAGAAAGCTGCAAATGGTTTATGCAAATTACTTGCCATAAAAGGCAGGAGAATGGGTTTTTCCCCTTTTGGACTAGAGTTTTGGCAGAGCTGAGAGGACCTGGTTAGAGTTGTGTATGAAGGACAGGAAGATCAGTTTGACTCCAGTATAGAAAGGGGAACAATGTATAAGGAGGCAAGAAAGCTAGATTGAAACTAGGTTATAAAGCATTTTAAATGCCCAAGTGAGGGATTTATAATTGATTCTGAAGAGAATAGGGCACTGATGGAGTTTGGAGCAGATTATCAGAGATCCTCACTTCAGGAAAATCCTTTTGGCTATTGTGTGGCAGACAGAGGGATAGGGGTGAGATGTAAAGCAGGGAACCCATTGAGGAGGCTGTTACAATAGTCCATGAAAAAGGTGGTGAGGGCCTAAATTGGGCTGGTGTCTCTGGTAGCAATGAGATTGGATGACTCATTGCTTGTTCGAGGTGAGGGGGAGGGATGAATCAAAGCCTATGCTGAGGCTGTGGAGCTGAGAGACTGGAATGATGGTGGCACCTTGACAGAAGTGGAAAAATTTGGAAGGGGGTGGAGTGGGAAGAAAGAGAAAAAGCCCTTTATGAATATGTAGGGTTTGAGAAATCTGGGGGACATCCTGTTTAAAATGGCCAGGGGAAAATAGAGACATCTTTGTTTGGTATTTTAAACTCTTCACCATTTGCTTCAGTGAATAGAGCCCAGACTTGGAGTCAGAAAGACCCGTCTTCCTGAGTTCAAACCTGCCCTCAGACACTTACTGGCTATGCGATCTTGGGCAGGTCACTTAACCCTGCTTCCCTCAGTTTTCTCATCTGTAAAATGGGCTGGAAAAGGAAATGGTAAAGCACTCCAGTATCTTTTCCAAGAAAATTCCAAATGGGGTCATAGAGAGTCAGACCAACTAAAAAATCATTAAACAATAAGGATCTGACTCAAAACCTTCTTTCTAGGCTGATCATACATTTTAGCTCAACTGGTGTTTATTTTGTATGTACTTTCATGTTTATTTATTCTATATTTTTCTTTCTCAATAGGATGTATACTTCTTGAAGACAAGATTAATTTCTACCTTTGTGTTTCTTGTATTACCTGGCACATGACAGATCCTTGAAAAATACTTATGCAGTTGTTTTCTTCCGAGAAATTTATCTTTGCTCCGTCAAGCTTGGACAAGTCACTCTCTCTCTCAAACCCTTAGTTACCTCATTTGTGAAATGGAAAAAAAAGTCTCTTGGAGTTATTGGGAGGAAAGCCCTGTGTATTTTGATAAAGGCTACATAGTCCTATGAGCTGTTATTTTGGCCAACTTGAGTAATCTTTGGGTTTTCTTTCCTCTTGAGGTGATGAGTTTCCTGAAAGGAAGGGGGATCATCTATGAGAGAGCAGAAAGCACAAAATGTCACCCATACTGGAGGTCAGAGGCTCAAAGAGCCCTGGCCTCCAACTCAAAAAATATGAGCTCCATGACTTCCCAGCTGCGTGACTTTGACCAAGTCAGTGTTCTTTTCTCTATGCCTGGAAGTTCTCATCTGAAAATAAAGATAATAATATTTACCTTGTCTCTCTCTTAGGGCTGATATTTACATTTAGAGAGGACTCTCTTCAGGGAAGCCTCATTAATAAGAGTGCTCCTTTCAGTGATGCAAGAGCACAATTTTTTGATGTTCTAACTGTCTCTGTCTCTCTGTGTCTCTGTGTCTGAGAGAGACACACTCTCTCTGTCTCTGTGTCTCTGTATCTGAGACACACTCTCTCTGTCTCTGTGTCTCTGTCTGAGAAAGACACACTCTCTGTCTCTGTCTCTGCCTCTCATTGTCTCTGTCTCTCTCTTGTTTCTCTCTTTTTGTGTCTGTGTCTGTTTTTCTGTCTCCTTCGGTCCTCATCTCTTTGTCTCAGTCTCTCCATCTCTGTTTTTCCTTCCCTCCCTTCCCCCCTCTCTCTTTCCTACTTCTTCCCCGGCCTTGATAATTCTCTAGTCCAGCCTCTCCTTTACAAGCTGGGTTTGCCCTCACCCCAAAACACCCTTCCTTGATATTCGAATGGTTCGGGTGTCTCTGGAAGCTGGCTGGAGATAAGCGCACGCAGACATTTATGTGCAGAAGGAACATAAGGGGGGAGGGGAAGGCAGAGCCCCCCCGCTGTCTCCACCTGTACTTGAACTGCCGTTCAGGACAATGGACAGGGCGCTCGCTCCCTTGACTTGAGCTAAACTTTCAGACAGTGTGAGGCGATCCTGAGCCAGCAGAGCCCGCCTTTAGGGCGGGGGGGGGGGGTCCAAGAAAGGGAGGGAGCAGGGGGCGGGTCTGGGGAAAGCATGGTTATAGATTTAGGACAGGGAGGGACCTCACAATGCATTTAGTGGATGATGGAACCTGAGACTCAGGGAGCCCGAGGTCACACAGCCGGGCTGTGGCCCAGGCAGGGTTCGAACCCAGCTCCCCCCAGTCCCTGACCAGGGAGCTATCCCCTCCCCGCCCACGCTAGCTGTGTCTTTGCTGGGCTCCACTTCCTGTCCCTCCTTCCCCTCCATCAGTAGCTCAGTCTCAGTGCTTCTCTCCCAAGGCAAACAGTGGGGCTGCTCGCCGCATACAGCAAACCCTGTGTCTCTGAGGCGGCCAAGCTGGGGGGGAGTGGGGGTGGGGGAGGGGGCAGCAGTTTCTTCGGCTCCAATTACCTTGGTTCCTGGGCTCCCGCCGCTCCCCTGTCTCCCCTTCCTCCCCTCCCCCCAGCCTGCGGCACTGACTGAGAGGCTCCTGTGCGGGAGCCCCGGGAGCCCAGATCCTGGGCTCGGCTAAGCTGCAGAGAAGAGCTCCGGGCTGACTTTGAGAGCGGAGAGCCGGGCCTGCGGCCTGGCCCGGCCAAGGGCGGGCGCGATGGCTGCCAAGGCTGACTAAGCAGGCCCAGGCTGGGCCGGAGCCAGAGCCAGGCCGCTTGGTGCTGCAGGAGGAGGGAGCGAGAGACGCGGAGGATGGTGGGCCCAAGGGGGGCCCTCGCGGGAGAACGGAGGAGGGATGCTAGGATCATCCATTTAAAGTCGGGGTTTTGAAGGCCTCTTGCCCCCCTCCTTCCCCTGTTTTACAGGTAGAGAAACTGAGGCTCAGGAAATGTAAGTGGCTAGCTCCTAGCAGTAAGTGGGAAAGCGAGAATCAGTCTCCAAATTCAGCCTGTGACAAAGACGAGAAATCTGAAATCTCCGGCTTTCCCGGCGTCCTTCACCCTCCAGCTAAATCCCACCTTCATCAGGAAGCCTTTCCAATTCCTCTTACTTCCAGTGCCTTGGATCTTTCTGTTTTTTTGTTGTCCTTGTGCAGAACTTATCTTACTTGTTTACTTGTTGTCTCCTCCTTTATATTGGGAGAGCAAAGATCCCCTTTGTTTACTTGTTTACTTGTAGCCTCCCCCCTTAGGTTGGGAGAGCAAAAATCTCCTTCACCTTTCTTTATTTCTAATGCTCACCATGTCCCAGTTACATAGTAGGTGCTTAATAAATACCTACTGGCTGTTTGAGACTTCTGTTTGTCCTTGATGATGGCTCAGGTACTATTCTTGAGAAGAACCAGATTCAGATCCAATTTGGTACAACTACTAACTGTGGAGGATGGGCAAGTCACCTACATTCTCCAAGACTCGGGTTTCCTCATCTGTAAAATGGAAATAAGAATTCTTAGGGTACCAGCCTCACCCAGTTATTGTAAAGAACATACCTTCTTAACTTTAAAATGCTATATAGAATTATTATATTCTCACTTTCTCATTTTATTTTTATTATTATCATCATATCATTTTCATCTTGTTCCATGCAATTCAAATAGAAGCAATCCTAGTACAGGTCACTCCCCTGCTATTATTTTTGTTCTTTTTTTCAGTGATGTCTGACTCTTCCCAAATCCCTTTGGGGTTTTCTTGGAAAAAAATACTAGAATGTTTTTACCATTTTTTCCTCTATTTTATAGATAAGGAAACTGAGGCAAACAGAGTTAGCGATTTACTCAGGATCATACACAGAGGAAGTGTCTGTGGTTAAATTTGAATTCAGGTCTTCCTGACTCCAGGCTGGAGATGCTATCTGCAATCCTACCTGACTGTCCTTCTGCTATTATTTACTTTTTGCTGAGGAATTGAGGTTAAGTGACTTGCCCAGGGTCACACAGCTAGGGAATGTTAAGTGTCTGAGACCAGATTTGAACTCAGATCCTCCTGACTTCAGGGCTTATTATTTACTTTTTAAAATATTTATTAATGACAATCACTAGCATTTACATAGTGCTCTAAGGTTTACAAAACACCCTATAGATATGATCTCATTTATTATTTCCCACAACCCCGGAAGATAGGTGCTATTAATATTCCTATTTTATAGATGAGAAAATAGAGGTAGACAGGCTTACTCAGGGTCACAGAATTAGTAAGTGTCTAAAGCAAGATTTAAACTCTGGTTCGAGAGTTCTTTCCCACCGCCCCATCTCCCCTCCTCTAATTTGGTCTGTGAATAAAATGAATACAAGCACATCAAGGTCAGTTCGGCCTCTGAAAGCCGGAAGAATATCCTCTGAAGTGCAGTGGATAGAGCACCAGCCCTGAAGTCAGGAGGACCTGAGTTCAAATGTGATTTCAGACTTAATACTTCCTAGCTGTGTGACCCTGGGCAACTGCCTCAGCAAAAAAATAAAATAAAAACTATCCTCTGCATTGCTCCCACAGGCACCAGGGATCCTTTTCCCATATCATTTGATTTTTTTTCCTTCTAGTTCCCTAGATTCTGAATTAAATAGGAGCTGGATTTGAATCCTAGCCCAACACTTATTATCTGTGTGTCCACAATTTCCTCAGCCTCAGTTTCCTTAGCTGTAGAAGGGAAGCAATAAGTCTCATCAGCCCACTCTCCTAGTCCTGCCAGGAGGCATAAATGAAATCTTTTTTTTAACTCTTTGTGAATTTGAAAGCACTCTTAAAGTCAGTGACTAGTATCATTATGACCATAAATATTTGTACATATTCATTAAGAATCACCCCAAACCTATGAAAAAAAAAGCCTCCAGTCCTTCAGGTGGCCTCTGCAACCTTCTCCGGAGGAATTGGTTCCTCTTCCTCCTTTACAGGTCTTTAAGACCCAAACTTCAGGCTCAGAGGGGGTCCCCCCCCCCAAGGCTCATCTCTGCCAAGGGCCAGTCACTGGGCCTGAAAGGGAGGGCTCTGTGCCATCCCACACCACTTCTGGACTTGGCTCCCATGTCAAACAGGGCTTTCAGGCCACAGCTGCGGGGCTCCTGAGATCATACGGCCAGGAGCCAGGAATGCAAACCAGGCCTGGGCCTTGGCTCGGGATGCCCTCAGAGCCTTCCAGAACAAGTGGGGACTTGTTAAGGGGAAACCCTCCCCATCCCCATTCCAGCAGCCAAGGAGCAACAGCTGAATGCCTTTTCTGGGACCCTGGCCCAAAGGCTCCCAAAAGGTTTGTGTGATCCCTGCCCCAGGGGCTTGTGGGAACTCATTCATAGCCTTGCGGTGGGGGGCCTGCCAACTCAGCAGATGACCCCATACAGCCCCACAGTGGCAGGCTCTTGAGTGCTACCCATGAGCCCTACAAAGTCCCCTTGTTCCAAGGGTCCCTGTTGGCTAAACAAAGGCCCGGCGAAGTCTTGGAAGGATAAAGGCATCTTCTGCTGAGCTTCTCGGGCAAGGGAGGCCCATATGCAGCAGGGAGGGAGGCAGCTGAGGGGAGAAGCCAGGAGGCAGGTGGTGAGGCCTCATGGAACTTCAGAAGGGCAGAACTGGGGAGGACAGGGGGTGAGGTGCCATCATTTCCTCCTTCTTCCTATTTCAGGGTTCTGCTTCTCAAATGATATGAGTGTTAAGGTTTCCAAAGTCCATTATGTCTGCTATCCCATTTGAGTCTCTAGCTCTCCCTTATAGTTTGCCTTTCCCTAATTAGAATGTAGGGGCAGCTAGATGGTGCAGTGGTTAGAGCAGAGGGCTCGGAGTCCAGCAGTCCCAATCCAGTCTCAGACACTTACTCGCTGTGTGGCCCTGGGCAGCTGACTTCATCCTGTTTTCCTAAATTTCCTCATCTATAAAATGAGCTAGAGAAGGAAGTGGCAAAGCACTCCAGTATCTTTGCCAAGAAAATCCCAAATGGGGTCACTGGGAGTCTTTCACAACTGAAAAGACTCAACAACAACAATAAAGAGGGTGTAAACTCCCTGAGGGTAGGAATCATCTGGTTTTCTTGTATTTATACCCCCAGTACTTAGCAGAGTACTCTGGTACACAGTAAGTGCTTAATAAATCCTCTTATCTCTCAACAAGTTTGTGAAATAAAATATCCCTATTTCACAGATGAAGAAATTCAGTGTCACAGAACCGAAATGATTTCCCCAGTGACACTCAACCATCAGAGACAGGATTTGAATCCAGCTTCCTGGATCCAAATCCAGTGGTTAGTGACCTGCACCTGTGTTTCTTAGCAAGGTCCCTTCAGAATGATCCTATGATCCTTAGCCCACATTCATGGCACCTCACTAAACTGAACAAAATGATTGCAAAGTCTTTCACTCTCTGGTTGTGATTACTAAGTTGTTTCTCACTTGTGTCTAACTCTTTGTGACCCCATTTAGGGTTTTCTTGGCAGAGATACTATACTGGATTGCCAGTTCCTTCTCCAGTTCATTTTACAAATGAGGAAACTGAGGCAGACGGGATTAAATGACCTGCCCAGAATCATACAGCTAGGGAATGACTGAGGTTAGATTTCAATTCAAGTTCTCCAGAGTCCAGACCCATTGCTCCATCCCCTGCCACTCTAATATTCTAAGGCTTTATTAGTCTAGAATCCAGGAAATGACACATTAAAGGACACATCTCCAGTCTAGAGACCCGTGTTTCCCAAATGTCCCCCTTGACCTTTATAAGGAAGCTGCCTTTATGAGCCAAGCCAGCTCAGTGAATTCTCAACAAACAGACATAGTGAGCACACTTCAGGGGGTCCCTCCCACTATCCCCCTTTACTGAGTGCCCTCCCTCCTGAACCCACTCTGATCACTCTGCAAAGACTTTAGATGGACTAATTTGGGTACAAGATGTGGCCTCCCCTTCCCCAGTAAATACACACTCTTTGGGGGCAGAGATGGTGGAGTTTTGCTTTGCACTCCCTGCCACAGGTACCCATCACAGTGCCTGGCACCTGGTCAACTTTTGATAAATGATTTTTTAATTGAATTGAAATCAGGGCTAATGATTTGTACAAGAATCTCCCTCCCTAGTGGGATATCACCCAGTTCCTGCTGCAAATCCCATTAGAAAACATGAGTGAATGAATGAGTGTGGAACAAATGAATGAAAAAAACATTTTTAAGTGGCTGCTTTGTGCCCAGCATGGTGCTATTTCTGGGGATACAAAGAAAGGAAAATGGCAGGTTACTGACATCAAGGGATTACCAATAAAGAAAAACATGGTGGAAAGGGAGAGGTTGCAGCATTCCCCAATCAGGGAGCAGGGGAAGCCAGAGTAAGAAGGCTCTGTGTCCATGGAGGAGGAATAGCATCCAATGTGCCCACTCTGCCAAGGGCAGCCATGTAGAGCAGTTGTGTATCCTCTCTATTTAAAGGACTTAATTTCTTTTAAAACAATTTTAAATAATAGCTTTTTACTTTCAAAAATACATACAGAGATAGTTTTCAAGTCACCCTTGCAAAACCTTGTGTTTCAATTTTTTTTCTTCCTTCCCTTCCTCCCAACCCCTCCTTTAAATAGAAAGTAATCCAATATATGTTAAACATGTGCAATTGTTTTATATGTATTTCCACAATTATCCACAAAAATCAGATCAAAAAGGAAAAAAGATTGAGAAAGAAAAAAAGCACGTAAACAACAACAAGAAAGGGAAATACTAGGTTGTGATCCACACTCAGTCCCCAAAGAAGGCCTTAATTTCTGACTTAATTTCTTGAAAGGATTATTCATGGTAACTGAAATATAGCAAAACATCTAATAAAGTTATACTGTTTCATTCCCAGCTCTTCTCTGGTATGCTGGATCTTTAGAGAAACAGTAAATGTTAGAGCTGGAGCCAGGTGGAGGAGAAGGGAGAACTCTAGAGGGTCTAGTCCTCTCCTTTAAAGATGCAGAGATTAAAGAGAAAGATGCAATGGGGGAAGGATGATGAAAGCACTGGACCCAAGCATTGTGGGTTCCAATCCTGCTTCCTATGTGACCTCCTCTGCCTTCTTTGGGTCTTACTTATAAAAGGAGGCAAAGGGATTGGAGTAAGGGGGACTTAAGTCCCTTCCAGCTTGAAATTTCATGATCCTAAGTAAGGAACAACAAGCCAGGTTTGGGGGAGGATGATATTGAGGGCATTTTGGTCCCCTTTGGACAGGATCAGCCTTGTACACAGTGATTCACTCAATAGAGACCCTATTTCAGACAGAGTAGATCTCCAGCTAGATTGCCCATCAAAAGATCACAGGATCCAAGATGGAAAATATCTTAAAGATATTTGATCCTCTTCATTTTAAAGGTGAAGAAATTTAGGACCAGAGAGGTAAATGAAGTAATTGGCTTAGAGTCACAGAGTAAGGCAATATCAGAACCCAGATGGAAACCCTGGGGTGTCTTTACTCCTGGATCTTCCTTCAACTGCTCTATCTCCTTCCTCAAATTTAGAATTTAGAAGACTTCAATTACAGAGTTAAAAGGGACTTTGAAGATCACCTAGACTAAGTCTCTCATTTAAAAGAGCAGAGTTCACATAGGAGGAACATTTCTTGAAGGCAAAAACTAATTCATTTTTCTCTGTTTCATAAAAACTTTATACAATTTTTTTCTGTCATGATTCAAAACTTTCGTTTTCACTGGGTACTCTCAATGTGGCAGTTCCCTCTATTACTACAAGCTGACAATTCATCATCTGAAGTCACCTGGATACAACACAGTAGATAGAGGGTCCAGGTCTTGAATACAATAGGTGCTTAATAAATGCTTATTGATTGAATTGAATTTTATAGAACTAAGATTTTAATACAGGTCACAGAATCAGACAAGTTTAACATTTAAAGGAACCTTATTGCCCTACTAGCATAGCTGTGAAGTGGTCATCCAATCTCTGCTCAGAATTATCTAGTAAGAAGGCAACCCTGAGCTCCCAAGTGGTTCTTTCTATTTGGGGATCACTTTCACTATAGGAAGTTGGGGTTTTTTTTTTCCTGAAAAAAAAAGCCTATGTTGCCTCTGATTCCAAATCCAATATTCCACTTGACCATATTGTCTCACCATCTGGGGGCCCACAACAAAACAGTGTTTTATGGTATTTTTTAAAATTTCATTTCAACTGCTTTGCTGCCAGGAGGGAAGAGCAAGCTTTTTTTAAAATTCTTTCTGTGAATTTTAAGTATTTTTGTATAATACTATATAATATTATGATTACTATATATATAATATATATGTATAATACTACATAACATTATATATATAATATGTATATTATATATATATAATACTATATAATACATATATATATGTATAATACCACATAATATTATATATTATACATATGTAATGTATATAATATATAATATTATGATCTGGAGCATAAATACTTATGAATACTAATAAAAATTATCTATGTTCCTGGGTTCATATCCTAAAATAGATTCTCATTACATTTATACCAATGGCTTGCCTCTCATCTAGATCAAAAAATTACCCGCCTGGTTAAGTAAACACAAAGCTGTCCACTTCATTCAAACTCACTGGAACCTGCCAGGAAAATGAACCGGTCTTAAAATTTGTTGGATGGTGAAAAATGTCACTACCGATTTAAAAGGGCCAGTGACTTTAACAGAACTCTGATTTTGTCAAGTCTGGAATGGTCCTTTGCAAATATTGCATAAGCCTCCAGAAAGGCAGATTAATACCAGAAAGGTATTAGCATTGGAATAGGGGTGCTAGTGGACTGGAATCTAGAACTGCAGAGTTATGTGAGCTGTCCAGAGACATCTCCGACATATAATCAGCCCCTTAAAGGATCAAGTAGACATTTACTTCTTTGTAGACTAAAAAACTGTCTGACGTAAATCTAGTTGTTCATTTTGCCTTTATATCCCTAAAGCCTGGAACATAGTAAGTATAAAATAAATGCTTTTTGTTGGTTTGGTTTGACTTGACTTGAATTCGATTAGATTGGATTGTGGCAACTCGGCTTCATGATGAGTACCAGGAAAGTGAATGGACCTTAAGTCCATGTAAGGATCAGCTAAAGGATTCTGTCATGTTTATTATGATGCTTCCTCCAAGCTTGGAGAAGAGAACACTGGAAAACTGGAGGGGAGAGAGGAATGGAAAGGAGTGTGAGTGGCTGTTACCCAGAAGGTGGATGAGCACCTTCTCCTTGGATGAGCAAGGGTAAGGGGTAGGACAAAGAACAATAGATGGAACAATGTCCTAACAAGGACAGCTATCTCAAAATGGAATGGGCCACCTCAGGAATGGATGGGCTCCTTTCTGAATGACCACCTGTCAGGTAAATTGAGGCTGGCATCCTTTTTTGGTTATGTATTGAACTGCCACAATTCCTTCCAACTTCTAGTACCTGTAAAAGGCAGCAGGTATTTTATATAATGTTAGACTCACTTCAGTTCTTATTAGCTAGACGACTTTAGGCAAGTTGTAACTTCTCTGAGCCTTAGCTTCTTCCTCAATAATGCAGAGATCTTAGTCCCAGTCTCATAGGGCTGTCACAAAGTCCAAAGGAGATGCTGTGATCAAGGGGTGTGCGATGTGGAAAGAGCCATCCAAGTAGCAGTTAATGTTGCAGAGGCTGTTACATTTAACCTCATGGTTGTTCTAGGATGCCCAGTAGACTAGAGACTAAATATGGCTTTTATAATTAAATGGTCACCAACCTCTGGACTCTATTTCTTTTAAATCAAATAATGTAGAGATCTCAGTCCCAGTCTCACAGGGCTGTCACAAAGTCCAAAGGAGATGCTGTGATCAAGGGGTTTGCAATGTGGAAGGAGCTCTCTGAGTAGCAGTTAATGTTGCAGTGGCTGTTACATTTAACTTCATGGTTGTTCTAGGATGCCCAGTAGACTAGAGACTAAATATGGCTTTTACAATTAAGTGTTCACCGACCTCTGGGCTCTAATTCTTTTAAATCTAATACCTGTCTAGTTTTTATGGCCAGAAAATTTATAATGGCCCCGTTCGCCATTACCTAGTGTACTGGAACCCGTCTTCAGCTAATTCATAATGCCCTTTCCTGAGAAGCCCAGTGAGCCATCATTAACTGAAGAGTTGGGCTTTTCAGAATGCCACGATCACTTAATTGACCAAAGAGCCCATTGTGCATGAAGAACCCCAGAGCTTTCTTCATGAGAAATAGATCTTCCCAGGTTGCACCTGTGAGTGGTACAGTCCAGTGTGGGCTGTTAAAGGGCATGATGAATGTTACAAAGAAGTCACTGGAGCTCTAAGATTTTTAGGTGTGCAGATGCAATGGGACTAGAACTGCCACGAGTGCCTGGCTTTCAATTCCTTCTGCCCCTTGGATCAGTTCTCATCTTGGCATCTGTTGGCCTACAACCTGCAACCTGAGGGGAGATGGGTGCCCAAGTCTACCTTTGGCTCAGCTGGTTCTTAGATCATTGGTTCTCATGAAGCCTTTCACAAGGAAACTTTTTTCTTTAATTAGACTGACAACCTCCAAAGAGTGCACATCACCAGAACAGGTACTCTACCCCCTGGCCCAGATCACAGCTCCTCCATGTTTTAATAAAGATGAAGTTCAAGGCTAGGAGGGATCTTAGAAGTCTAGGTGACTGCTTCATTTTAGAAATGGTGAAACTAAGACCCAGAATTAACAAATGTAGTAATAATAGCAGAGAGGTAGCTTTTGAACTTGGGTCTTGTGACCTCCAAATCCAGTGCTCTTTCTGCTGCATCTCACTTCTGACTACTACCTAAGACATTTTAAAAGTCCTTTAGTCCAACTTCTTCATTTTACTGATGGAGAAACTGAGGTTCAGGGAATTTAAGCGACTTGCCCAAGGTCAGAAGCAGGATTTGAACCTAGATCTTCTGACGTTAGCACCAGTGTTCTTTCCGCTGTACCATCCATACCAACTTTGATTTGAGGTAATTCACTTCTTCTTCCTGGACCTGAGGTGCCTTATCTATGAAAGGAGGAGGTTGGACAAGATTGCCCTTAGGGTCCCTTCCAGCTTAACTCAGCTGGGTTGTCATGAGGCTTTCAAATGAGAAATGAGCTGGTTGCTGGAGAATGAGTCTCTTCCATCTTGAGCAGGCTGATTACTGAAGAACAAGCACCCTGAACCCTAAATTCTGTCTTTTCCTCTTGATGATACTCAGCAGATCCTGGACCCTGTTGACATTGCTTTTCTGACACAGGACTTCAATGGAGTCTGAAAATGTCATTGTTGTCTAATCACAGGGAAACCTTAATTAACTGGAAAGCTAAAGGGGAAGAGGTGGAACTAGGGTATTGTCATTAATTGGATTTTCTGGTTAACTAATAGTTACCAGAAAGTCCTTTTTTGTTACATCTCTAACTATGGAAACCCTTCCTAAAATGTATTAGGCTATTTTCTGGACTGATTAAGTTCAATATCCTAATCAAAATCAGATCTCATGACTAAAGACCATGCTCTTCCTCCTTAGGAAGATTCATGCTGAATATTAATTCCCCTTCCCCAATCCTGTGGTTGTTAATATAAGTGGAAAAGTTATTTGTCTGGATTAGACTAACCCCAGGACATGATCTGGAAGTAACATCAGTGAACAGTGATTGCCTTAAAGAGGCAACGCCCAGGGGTTCCCCAATGTAATCACAATCCACGAGTAATTTATAATCTTGCAGAATCTTCTGACATTGACAAATCAAGGGATTTAACTTAAACTCACCCAATAGATCCCAACTGGTCTGACTTGTTGTCATTGTTGTTCAGTCATTTCTGTCAGTGCTTGAATCTTTGTGACCCTATTTGGGATCTGCTTGGCAAAGATACTGGAATGGTTAGCCATTCCCTTCCCCAGAAGGGGAAACTGGGGCAAATAGGGTGAAGTGACTTGTCCAGGGTCACACAGCTAGAAAGTGTCTGAGGCCAGATTTGAACTTATGAAGATGAATTGTTCTGACTTTAGGACCGGTGCTCTAAGCACTATGGAGCCCTCTAGTGTAGATTAATGCTCTCATCCTGAGCCTTCACAAAGACTGTCCTGGGCATCATTCTCCTATTGGATCATGGAAGGGTCCTCCAAAAGCCTGTAGTCCAATCCTGTCATTTTACAGGTGAGCAACTTGAGAGCCAGAGATGGGAAAGGGAGCTTCCTCAGATCATCCTGGTAGGAAGTAGTAAAGGTAAGATCCAAACCCAAGCCCTGAGCTCTCCCTCCCACAACCTCTCTCCTCACTTCCCTTTGCAACTTGGAATCCCAAGATCCTTTAAGGCTCAGCTCAGCTGCTGCCTCATAAACTCTATAGAGAGACAAATAGATAATTTATAAATAGATAGGAAGAAAGAGGTGACTGATAAGAGAAAGAGAGATAGGAAGAGAAAGATGACAGAGAGAGAGATAGGAAGAGAGAGATGACTGAAATAGAGGGATAGGAAGAGAGAGATGACTAAAGTAGAGGGATAGGAAGAGAGAGATGACTGAGATAGAGAATTAGGAAGAGAGATGATTGAAAGAGATAGAGGGATAGAGAGAGAGATGGCTGAGAGAGATAGATAGGAAGAGAGATCACTGAGAGAGATAGAGGAATTAGGAATAGAGAGATGACAGATTAATAGACAATAGATAGGAAGGTTGGTGTGTAGGTTTAGATGGGGAGTATTTATGCCTTTTCTGTGTGTCTATCAAATTCCCACTCCCATATAAGCTTCTTGTGGGCAGGAATTGTTTGCTTTGTGTCTCTGCACCCTACACCTAGCACAGTTTCTGGAATACAGTAGGCACTTAATAAATGATTACTGAATCAAATATAAGCAGCTGGAATGAGCTAGAATGATGTTGAGCCATTTGTCATGAAACAAGGCATTCCCCCAGAACAAAGACGGAGCCCCTGTCAGAACGAAGGACCACCACTGCTTCAGGGCTGATTGAAGCCCCAGTGGTTCCTGGAGCTGATGGAGTCTCTGTCAGATGGCTGCCCCACTGCCCTGATGACTCATTAGCAGCAGAACTGCCAGCAGGCTTCAAACCCAAACTGGGCAGATTCTGGGAAATTAATGCAAGTCTTCCATCTAGTGGCAGTGGGTGGGAGTGTCGGGGGCCCCGACAGAACTGCAACCTCCACCAGAAGCCTTTGAGAGCAGATAGCCCAACCCCCTTCTGAGGCAGATGGAGAAACTGAGACAAAGGAAGAAGAAATGATCTGTCCAAGATCTCAAAGTTTGTGACCAAAAAAGTAATGGATCCAATAGTCAGATGTGAATTCAAATTAGGACCTTGTCACCAACTGTCTTATTCTGAGTTTTAGTTCCTGCTTCTTAGACTTGGGTTCAAATCCTGGTCCTGATGGTCTAGGTGACACTGGGTAAAGTCACTTAATTTCCAGGAGACTCCTATGGAACATGTGAGTTTCTGATTTGGTGACTTCTGAGTTTTCCAGCTCTACAACTGTGACATCTTGATCCCTTCCTATTCAAGAATCTCTAAACATTTAGTAAGACAGTCAATAAGCATTTATGAAGTGCCTACTGTATGCGACACTGTGCCAAACACTGGAAATATAAAGAAAGACAGTCCCTCCCCTCAGAGACCTCCTCTTCTCTCTGTTCCCATTTCCCATGTATAAAATGAGGAGTTCGGACTAGGGTTACGACTTCCAGAAAGACCCTGCCTGCCCTCGCCTTCTGAAAACAGAGTTCCAGCCCAGGGGGCTGTTTCTCACATAGAGAAGACACTTCGACTGCAACATTCTGTAGTTCCACGCTGCTCCCAACTTTTAGCTCCAGTGAAAGTTTCTTAGTGTGTGTGTGGTGGGGTCTCCCTGCTTTTAGCACTGAGGAGTTGGATAGCTCCACTCCTTAGCACTGGTGGGCTCTTAAGTAAGTTTCTCCACCTGGCTGAACATCAATGTCCTTAGCTATAAAATGAAGCAGGAAGTATCACCTTTTAGCTCTGAGCCTGACCAGCCCCCCATTCAGAACTACATGGCTTTTTAAAAAATTAGTTCCCTCCTTAAGTTCAGATTTGAATGTGGCATTTGGCCAATTGGGCTGACTGGAGTTTCCTCCTAAAGAAAATGGCACTGATAATGTGCCAGATTTCTGTCTCTCCAGGCAGTTAGAATCTTTCCCTTTCTGATCCTGGAAAATGCTCCTGGGAATGGTGTGGAAATCCCCAGAAGTCTACTTCAAAAAGTGACTTAGAGCGGATGCACTAGTGAGCGTGCATGTAGGATGCTGCCACAGAATCCCAGGCCAGCCGGGAAACTCTTGTGATTAGAAACACAGCAGACATTTGTGCTCTGAAGAAGCCGTTATCTTTGATGAGAAAAAATGACTGAATGGGAGGAATGGGAGCTCCTTCCCTGATCCACAACAGCAGAGGTTTCAGGGTGACAGCTTCCAGAAAGACCTTCCCCCATCCCCACCTATGAGCTTACCTTCTGCAAATCAAACAGAACCGGTGGTCAGTGCTGACTGAGTTCTCATCTGCATGGCCATTTGTTCCATAGAGTTTTAAGTATTCATTCTAAGCCTGCCATATTTGGTCTCACCATACTGATCTTTTTTTTTTTGTTTGTTTTTGTTTTTGTAATTGTGGTTCACATGGAAACACTCCTATTTAATATTTCTTGGCTCCATACAGAGTCAGTCTAAACCAAATGCCAGCCTGGCACCTGCCAATGAGAATATCCAGCCCTCTATGACAATTTTCAGAACCTGAAACTTCTGGGAATGGACTTCCCAGAAAAAAGAAAGACGTGGCTGATTGGAAAGGTTCAGTGGATCCTGAGCAAGATGTTCCCAGGGACTGGCTGCCTTTGAAGGTCTTCTGGCTCAAGGTCAGTCTGCCACTTAATTTGCTGCATATTTGGAACAGGTCGTTCTGCTCTTTCATTAGGAAGAGTCAAGTTTTCCATTTGGACACACACTGGAGAGCCAGGGTTTGGAGGCAAGAGGGAGGTCCAAATTCCAGTGCCAGGTCTCTTCTCCCTATCTAGGTGACCTCTCTCCTTCCTCACCCTAATCCCATCAGTGACCAAGTCTTGTCCATTCTGTCCCACCCCATCCTTGGAGCTTCCCCACTCACACTGCCACGAGCCTCTCACAAGCCCTCAGCACCTCTTAGCTGGGCGGTGACAACGGTCTCCTCAATGATTTCTTTGCCTCATGTCTCTTTCCACTCAAATCCATCCTCCATACAGATGCCAGTGGGACCTTCCCAAAGAATCTCCCTGATGATGTCATCTTCTCTTCTCAAAAGGTTTCAGGAGTTCCCTGTGGCCTCTAAAATAAAATACAAGGTCCTCTGTTTGGCCCTTGGCAGCCTGACGCCAGACTAATTCTCCAGAATTATTACACATCGCTCTTCTTCATTCACTTTACATTCTAGCAAATTTACCAGACTTCTTGTTCTTTGTACATGAAGTTTCACCCCTCATCTCATCTCCATACATCTGAACAGGTTGTCTCCCATACCTGGCGTGAACTTTCTATTCATTTGTAATACCTAGCTCCATTCAAATCTCAGCTCAAACACCATCTTATTCATACCTGTTCCCTCATGTACCATTTCCTTCCTTCTTTCTTTCCTTCCCCTTTACTTCCTTCTTTCCTCTCTTCTTTCTTCCTTCTTTCCTCCCTCCCTCCCTCTTTCCTTTTCTTCTTTCCTTCCTTTTTTCTTCTTTCCTTTCTCCTTCCCTTCTTTCCTTCCTCCTTCTCTCCTTCCTTCCTTTCTTTATTCTCTTTCCTTCCTTCCTTTCTTCCTGTTCTTTTTTTCCTCCTTTACCTCTTTTCTCCCCTTTGCTTCCTTGCTTTTTTCTTTCTTCCTCTCAGTATTCTGGGAATTTCTTTAAGATTCTAAGTTGAAGAGGGATTTTTCCTCATTTGAGAGAGTTTCCCACACTAATGAGATAAATGTTCAGTCCTTCCCCCACTTTCTTTCTTTTTATATTTACTTATTTAAAATAATAACTTTTTATTTTCAAAATATATGCAAAGATGGTTTTCAACACTGACCCTTGCAAAATCTTGTGTTCCAATTTTTTTCTCCCTCCTTCCCCCACTCCTTCCCCTAAACAGCAAGTAATCTAATATATGTTAAACATGTGTAATTCTTCTATACATATGTCCACATTTATCATGCTACACAAGAAAAATCAAATCAAAAAGAAAAAAATAAGAAACAAAAAAATGCAAGCAAACAATAACAAAAAAGGTGAAAATACTATGTTGTGATCCACATTCAGTCCCTGTCTCTGGATGCAGATGCTTCTCTCCATCACAAGTCTATTGGAACTGGCCTGAATAATCTCACTGTTGAAAAGAGCCAAGTACATCACAGTTGATCTTTTTGCTGTGTAGAATGTTCTCTTGGTTTTATTCCCTTCACTCAGCATCAGCTCATGTAAATCTCCCCAGGCCTCTCTGAAATCATCCTGCTGATTGTTTCTTATAGAACAATAATATTCCATAACATCCATATATCATGACTTATTCAGTTTTTCCCCAACTGATAGGCATCCTCTCAGTTTCCAGTTTCTTGCCGCTACAAAAAAGGGCAGGTATAAACATTTTTGCACATGTGGGTCATTTTTTTGATGTCTTTGGGATACAGGTCCAGTAAAGATACTGCTGGGTCAAAGGGTATGCACAATTTGATAGACCTTTGGGCATAGTTCCAAATTGTTCTCCAGAATGGCTGAATCAGTTCACAACTCCACCGACAATGTAGTGTCCTGCATCCCTTCCAATATTTATTATTATCTTTTCCTATGATCTTAGTCAATCTGAGAGGTGTATAGTAGTACCTCAAAATTGTCTTAATTTGCATTTCTCTGATCAAGAGTGACTTAGAGCGTTTTTTATATAACTAGAAATGATTTTAATTTCCTCATCTGAAAATTGCCTTTTCTTATCCTTTGATCATTTATCAATTGGAGAATGGCTTATATTCTTATACATTTGAGTCAATTCTCTATATATTTTAGAAATGAGGCCTTTAACAGATAACACTAGCTATAAAAATTGTTTCCCAGTTTTCTGCTTCCCTTCTAATCATGGATGCATTGGTTTTGTTTGTACAAAAATTTTTTAATTTAATATAATCAAAATTTATCCATTTTGCATTTCATAATGTTCTCTAGTTCTTCTTGGGCCATAAATTCCTTCCTTCTCTACATATCTGATAGGTAGACTATTCCTTATTCTCCTAATTTGCTTATAGTATCACCTTTTCTGTCTAAATCATGAACCCACTTTAATGTTATCTTGGTATAGGGTGTTAGGTATTAGTCAATGCCTAGTTCCTGCCATACTAATTTCCTTTCCCAATTATTTTTGTCAAATAGTGAGTTATTATCCCAGAAGCTGGAGTCTTTGGGTTTATCAAATACTAGATTACTATAGTCCTCGACTATTGTATCTTGTAAACCTAACCTATTCCACTGATCCACTTCTCCACTACTTAGCCAGTGCCAAATGGTTTTGGTGACCCTTGCTTTATAATATAGTTTTAGATCTGGCACAGCGAGGCCACCCTCATCAGCCTTTTTACATTAATTCTCTTGAAATTCTTGACCTTTTGTTCTTCCAGATGAACTTTGTTATTATTTTTCTAGCTCTGTAATTTCTTGTCAGTTTGATTAGTATGGCACTGAATATATAGATTAATTTAAATAGAATTGTCATTTTTTATTACATTAACTCAGCTTACCGATGAGCACTTGATATTTTTCCAGCTGATTAGATCTGACTTTATTTGTGTGGAAAATTTTTCATAAATGTGTTCGTATAGTTTTTGACTTCATCTTGGCAGGTAAACTCCCTAATATTTTACATTATCGACAGTTATTTTAAATGGAATTTCTTTTTATATCTCTTGCTGCTGGACTTTGTTGGTAATATATAAAAATGCTGATGATTTATGTGGACTTATTTTGTATCCTACAACTCTGTTAAAGTTGTGAATTGTTTCCAGTAGCTTTTTAGCTGATTCTCTAAGATTCTCTAAGTATAGATAGCATCATATCATCTGCAAAGAGTGACCTACTTTAATTCCTGTAATTTCTTTTTCTTCGCTTATTTCTAAAGCTAACATTTCTAATACAATATTGAATAGCAATGGTGACAGCAGGCAGCCTTGTTTCACCCCTGATCTTATTGGGAATGCTTTTAGTTTATCTCTAGTACATAAAATGCTTGCTGACGGTTTTAAATAGATGCTACTGATCATTTTAAGGAAAACTCCATTTATTCCTACACTCTCTAGTGTTTTTAATAGGAATGGGTGTTGGATTTTATCAGATGCTTTTTCCTGCATGTATTCATATAATTATATGATTTCTGCTAGTTTGGTTATTGATATATTTCATTATTCTAACAATTTTCCTATTCTTGAACCAACCCTGCCTTCCTAAACAAATCCTACTTGATCATAATGTATTATCCTGGTGATAATTTGCTATTATCTCTTTGTTAATATTTTATTTCAGATTTTTGCATCAATATTCATTAGGGATTCTCCCCTGCTTTCATGATATCTCATCCTTATTCTCTCTGAAAGGCAATGACAAAAGAGAGATCAATGATGCTTTCTTTTGATTGACAACACTATTCCACAGACCAGCACCAGCACATGGTCATCTCTACTACCATCTTCAACAATGTATTTGTGGATTGTTCCAAAAAGACTTTTTCTCCTTGAATGTCAAAATTATTGCCTACACTCTGTTCATGACTTACAAGCATTGAATAATGGTATTAAAAACAAGACCATCCAATTGGGCTAGGTGCACCATACTCCCAAATATGATAGCTAATAGATACTTCTCAACTCCCCTTGAGGGACTGAAGCAAAATAAGTATGCTCCTGGTTTTCCAGATGCAATCAGATAAACAGATGCTAGGAGACAGAAAAACTTGGGAGCCGAAAGGTCCTACCCTACCATCAATAGAAAGCAGCCCCTTTGCTTTAGTCCTCAAGGGGAACCCACTTCTCCCTGCCATTTCTGGCATTTGGAGCTGCCCCAGTCATCCCCAAGAACATGAGATGATGTGCTTGACTGAAAGAAAGAACACAGACTTCTGGGTCTTCTTGCCACATGTCCTAAGGCAGGCAGCACTCTGGAGGAAGAATGATGGGATGGGAGATCATGCTGACCTCTGCTGCCTTTCGAAGATCCAAAGTGAACCGAACTGGAGTGGGAGGGTGAGGAAGGGTAACGAGCAGCCAACACGGGCAGCCAAACCCAGCGCTCCTTGACAGCCATTAGCTTTGGCCAATAGCCCCAGCCCTTGCTTCCCTGTCAGACATAAACTGTGCATGCTTGATGGGGTCTCGGTGTTGCCCTGGCTGCCCCCAGGCAGACCCAATATCCTGCTGGCAGAAGGTGGTAGTGGGACAGGACTGAGCTCAGCCTCATTCCATCCTTCCTGCCCAAACCCACATCCAAGGAGAGCAGCTTTTACAATCTGCTTCCCACTTCCTAGGCCATCCATCACTTTACTTCTTCAAACTACTCCTTTCATCTCCTTCCACTCGGACCATCAGCTACTTTCCTCTAAACATATCATCATTTTTCCCCTGATTTATTACCCTTTCTCAACACAAGCCCAAGGACAAAACATTTAGAGCAGCCTTGCAGATTGGCCGGGAAAGTTATGGTGGGTCAGTCACAAACCTCGCCCTGGTCCTGGCCTGTGAGCATCTGTGATGTATTATAACCTATCATCTTGAGAGCATATAGGATCATGTAAGAGACTTGAACATATATTTATCAAAATAGTTTGGATTTTCCCAGAGCCTTTCCTCATCATGATATAATGAAAAGAATATTTGAACTTGGGTTCGAAAGCTAAATCTCCCATCACTTAATTCTGGGCAAGCTACTGTGCCTCGGGTCCCCCACTTGTACAAAAAGATCTCTGTGGGATATAGAGATATACAGTACCACCATTCCTGGATTTAGAGGCCAATTATCTAAAGACAAATCCCAGCCCTGATGCTCTCTAGTTGAAAGGCTAGTGATAGAGTGAATGGGATTTTTTTTTTTAATTTAAGGGAAAACCATTGAGGGAGCATATGGCAATGGTGCCCTTGAAGACAGTCTAGCCACGGATATGGTATTGCCAGAGGCAAGGAAAACCCATATCCCCAGAGAGTTCTCAATGGGAGTCCATGAAGTGAGATTTCGCTAGGTGAAGAAAGGTGCTGCACCCCTGATTGTTAGCACCCCAAATCAAAGCCTTATTTTTTCATATTAGTTATGGCTCAGTCTCATGTTATAGAATATTCATATCTAATCTGACATAGAGATCAAAACAACCCAAAGAGCTGGGCAAAGGAGGCAAGCAGGCACATGGAGAAGGACTTGGCACAGTGCCTGGTACTGTAAGTGCCTAATGAATTTTTATCGCTACAGAACACCAGACTTGGGGGTCAAAATGCAGAATTACAGAATCATCAAATCTTGGAGTAGGGAGATCACCTCAGACACCATGAAATGTAACCAGTAAGAGAGCGAGAAGTCTCTCTTTGGTTAATTGACAAGTCAATCCTCGTTGTAACCTTGTTTTATTTTTAAAGATCACTGGGTTTGGGGTTATATGCCGCCCATGCTGCTAACTTTACCTGAATGATTTTGCATGTTACTGCCTCAGTTTCCTTGTCTACCAAATGAGAGAAGCCAACCAGTAATTCTGTTCCCCAGGGAGCAATTGGATTTGGGGGTAACAAGTCATGGTCTTGGCTCGCCACTCATCCAAGGACTGCCTTGGAGCTGGGCTACCCCTTTTCTCAGTCTTTGTGGGGTCTGGAGAAGCACATCTCCTGACTTGGACGCTGAAGTGCCTCTTCTCCAAGGCTGGAAAATAGTCCTAGGGACAACAGTCCCATCTGAAATTTGTGCAGTTCCTGCCTTAGCTGATTCTGTTTTTACCTACTACTATTCCCAGAGCAGACCCTCCAAGAACCTTGTCTACCTTCCCTTCTCTGCCCTAGTGGAATACTTTGGCATGAGGGAAGTATGGCCCCGTACCTTGGGATTATGTTCCAGTTGCTCTGCTCTAGTTATGCCTCTGATTGAACTAAATGGTCTCTAAGGTCCCCCTGCTTCCAAATCCTGTAACCCTAATGATCTTATAAATTGGTTTATACTCTGCAATGAGTGCTTTGAGTGTGGATGGCTTCATTTCCTTAAGAAGAAGAAAAATAAAATATGTCATGAAGGAAAAGAAGGAAAGAAGCCAAGCATCTGGGGGAGAGACTTAAAGGACTTTTCCCGCTGTGGCCAAACAACTTTGCCGACATCCAGCACCGGCACTATTTGTGTCTTCTGTTATTATTAGCCCGAAGAGGAAACGGAGAGGCGTGGGGAGCTTGGCTAGTGCTGCTGGAGGCTGAGGAGAGCAGAGGAAGCAAGGGCAGGGAAAGTCTTCCAAGGAAGATGGAAAGAACAAGATGAACTGGGGAGCCTGTGGTGCCAAAACAAACCCCCATCTCAAGGAGAGAGACAGAGAAACAGAGACAGAGAAATAAAGACAGAGAAACAGGAAGAGGCAGATAGAGACACAGAGGGAAAGAAGACAGAGACAGACAGAGAAACAGAGACAGAGACAAACAGAGACAAAGACAGACAGAGAAACAGAGACAAAGAGACAGAGAGACAGAGATAGAGAGAAATAAAGACAGAGACAAAGACAGAGAGACAGAGAAACAGAAACAGAGAAATAAAGCCAGAGAAACAGTAAGAGACAGATAGAGACACAGAGGGAAAGAAGACAAAGACAGGTAGAGAAACAGAGACAGAGACAGAGACAAACAAAGACAAAGACAGAGACAGACAGAGACAAAGGCAGAGAGACAGAGAAACAGGAAGAGACAGAGACACAGAAAGAAGACAGAGACACAGAGAGAGAGAGATTGAGACAGAGAAAGACAGAAACAGAGAGAAAAAGACAGGCAAACAGAGACAGAAAGAAACAGAAACAGAGAGAAAGAAGACAGACAGAGAGAGGTGAACACAGAGGCACAGAGAGACAGAGACAGTGAGATAGACAGAGAAACAGAGATAGAAAGACAGAGACGCAGAGACACAGTGAGAAAACAGAGAGAAGGGAACACAGAAACAGAGAGACAGAGAGAAACAGAGATAGAGAGACAGTGAGAGACAGAGAGATTTGTACAAATAAAGACTCCAAATATCAATGCCTCCTCCTCATCCTTTTGACTGAAGGAGATTAATGAACTCAAAGGAAGTGAAGTTACTTGCTTTATTTCCCACTCTTGGTTTCTGTTGCAACACTGTGGGGAATGACAGGCATTAAGAAATAGGAAAAATAAAAAATGTTAGTTTTCAGCAAAGAAAAAAGAAGTGGCCATGGGCATTTTCATCCACCATGATCGGGGGTGGTTGAGAGTTGAATTCTGAAAGAACTGCTGAGGTGAGGAGGAACCATCATGAAGAGCTAACCCACTGTCTAATGGAAAGAGTCCATAAGAAGAGGATCCTGGGACCCGGAGGTGAAATCAAATCCCCCTGTTCATGGGCTTAGAAAGCAGCAAGATGGAGATTTCAGTCCAAGTCTTCTCATTCCACCTCCAAGACTCTTTGCACTATATGCCACATGACTCTGGGCAGATCATGTACATGCCCTGGAAATAGAGACTGAAGTCTGATTTCAGAGACCCAAATGCCCAGTATTTTATTTGAGTAGTAACAGTGAGTCACAGAAGGCTTTTGAGCTACATCTTTAATTCAGGAGGAAATAATGTCATTATTATTATTATTATTTGTTGAGTCAATTGGGGTTAAGTGACTTGCCCAGGGTCACACAGCTAGGAAGTGTTCAGTGTCTCGGACCAGATTTGAACACAGGTCCTCCTGATTTCAGGGCTGATGCTCTATCCACTGCACTACCTAGCTGTCCCTTAATCTCATTATTCTTGCTAAATGCAAAAATCAGTGTCATTTGATCAATGTGAAATGACTCAATCAATATTTAGAAAGCCCTTCACTAAGCATTGGGGACACAATAAAAAATGTCCCTGACTTCAAAAAGCTTATATTCTAATGTAGGAGACAATCTGGGCCCACAGAGGTATATGATAGGAGGTAAATTTACAGGGGAGCATGAGGAAAGCAGAGTAAAGGTCTGGCTTAAAGGGAAAGGAAGCTCTAGATTCTGAAAGGCAGAGGTGGGATCCCAGGGACTGCCCCTGTGGTCTCTCTGGTATGGGGGACTCCCGCCTGAACAAACTCCCTCTACCAAAGCAGCTCTATACTCTCTGGAACATATTAAAGAGCCATCCTGGGGGCCCATGACTTAAGCAGAGTCACAAAGCTGACCAGAGTCATGGCCCCCATTTTCCTGACTCTGAGGACCTCAGTCACCCTGCCTCTCACATTTGGAACCAAGAGGGATCTTGCATTTAATACCATTTGTTTTGTTTTTTGTGGATTCCGGAAGACTGACTCCAGTGAGAGAATGGTCTGGGAAAGTGGAAGCTGCAAAGCAGCATTCTGTGGGCTTAGGAAGCAGCTCCCATAATGGCACAGGAGAGGAAATAAACAGCTTGCTAATTATCTCTGCAGACGGCATTACCGTTGATTAGACTTGGGCGTACCACTAAGGAGAATAAAATAAGTCATCTTTCCATCACCCATTTTGTGTGTGAGCTACAGGGAGGCAGGGGCTACTTGAGAGGTGGCAGGGCTGCATTGGCAATCAGAGTTCAAGGTTGGAAACCCTGGCATCTTGGATGGCAGCTTATCCTGGGGTGACCTCCGGTATCACGCCGCCCCAAGCAGGGCCACGTGGTCCAAACCAGCATCAGCTGCCCTCTCTAGCTCAATTCAAATGAGATGATAGTTTCATTTATTGCCTTTATCCCTAGCAGTTCAGCACCAAGCACATAGTAGGTCCTGAATTAATGTTTATTGCTTGGATGATATCACCAAAAACACAAAAAATTGTGATGATCAGTTCTGCTGGACATGGACAATGAGATGATTCAAACCAGTTCCAATTGTTCAGTAATGAAGAAAGCCATGTACTCCCAGAGAGAGGACAGTGGGATATGAGGGTGGATCGCAACACAGCATTTTCATGCTTTCTGTTGATGTTTGCTTGCATTTTGTTTTCCTGCTCAGGTTTTTTTTCCTTCTGGATCCAATTTTTCTTATACAGCAAGATAACTGTATATATATATATGTTAAAATAAATATGTTAAATCCAATATGCATATTGGATTTAACATAATTAACATGTATTGGACTACCTGCCATCTAGGGGAGGGGGTCGGGGGAAGGAGGGAAAAATTTGGAAAAGAAAGTTTGAAAAATTATCCATGCTTTTGTGAATAAAAAGCTTTAATAATCAAAAAAAGAAAGAAAACCACAAAAAATACAGGTATGGCACTGTAGGAGCATTTTCTTTCTCTCCTTTGGCTTTAGGACACAGGTAAGGATCTGCCAAACTTCCCTCCAGCCTGGAAGTAGCTGAGAAGACACAGACTCCCCTTATTTGTCAAGGTATCTTTGTGGAGTCAGAAGGTTGGACAGAACACAATTTGAAAACCGCATTTGGTCTCAGAGAGAGTTTCAGTTTCTGATATTAGGAGTTCTCTGTAACTGTGGCCCTCTTACGCATTCAGACAGTCAATAAGCAATTATTAAGTACCTGCTGTGTGACATTGTGCTGAGTGAGAAATATAACTAGGGTAGGGAGACTGGAGCTTTGTCACAGGGCCCAGAAATTCAGAGGATTTTGAGAATGCTTATTTTTTTCACTAGCACAGAAATAATTGAGCTCGATGCGTAGTTGGCAACAAGTTGTATTAAGCTCCTCTGTCTGTCGGACATTCTGCCAAATGTTTCAGATACAAAACAGCCCTGACATTCTCATGGGGAGGAGATAACAGGTGCCTACAACTTGGGTGGATCAGGAAAGGCTGCATCAAAGGTGGCCCTTGATCTGGGCCTTGAAGAAAGTAAGAGATGAGGGGAAGGAGGAGAACCTTCCAGGAATAGAGACTGCAGCCCATGCAAAAGCTCAAGAAGGGGGGTAGAAAAGGAAGCTGGCAAACCAGTGCCCCGAGTGCACAAATGGGAATGATGTGTAACAGAGCAGGAAAGGTAAGTTGGGGGCAGCTGGTGAAAGGCCTCGAATACCGAAACAAGGGAGGACCTTGGCTCGCCAAGGAGTTCAACCCCATAGACCCAATCTCCTACCTTTTTCTTAGGCTCATCTCAAAATGAGCAGGCAGCATGAGGCCCCAATTCCACTCAGGAAAGAGGTGAAAAGCTCTCTGAATGTTGGTTCCCCTCAGCTGCCTTGAAGATTTAGTTTTGTTTTTCTTTCTAGAATAGGCTAACAGCAGACCATGGCAGCTGAACAGAAAACCTCCAAAATAACTAGGGAGGGGACACCGGGCCTCTGCCTCAGGACAAAGAAAATTGGAGGCTGATAAAAAGATAGATTTCTGTTATAAAATCCCTTGCAACTGCCTGCACAACTGAGTGGGGGGTGCATGTGGGTGAACACACACACACACACACGCGCGCACACACACACACACACACACACACACACACACACACACAATTCAATCCCTGATTTTGTTGATTAATTAAGTCAGGCAGACGTCACTCCAGAGGGCCTTCACAGTCATTTGGCCCAGTTCCTGGTGCTTCCAGCCCATCTGGCCGGATTGCTTTGGGTGATTAGTGAGCTTAATCCAACCCTCTAAAGCTTTAGGTCTTGTAGCTTTGTATCAAACCAAGCAACAACTGAATCAAATCCATATAATAACCGACCAGCCTGAGTTTGCCCTGCTTGCTGAATTGACTGGTTGTCTGGCTCAGCCCAGTGGTTCCTTGGGTTTTAGATCCGTGCAAACTGACTCTGAAGAGCTAAGATCTTTCCTGGATTTTCTCTTTCAGGTTTTCCTTTCTCTCCCTCCCTCTTTCTTTTCCTCCCTCTCTTTCCCTCTCCCTCCCTCCTTTTCCCTCTTCCATCTTCCTTCTTCCTCTCCCTCTTCATCTTCCTTCCCTCCCTCTCTTTCCCTCCCCCCCACTCTGTCTATCTCTGTCTCTGTGTCTCTTTCTCTCCCTCTCTCTCTATCTCTCTGTATATCTCTTTTTCCCTCTCTCTGATTGTCTCTGTCTGTCTCTGTTTCTCTTTCCATCTATCTCCATCTCTCTATCTCTGTCTCTCTCTGTGCCTTTGTCTCTATCTGTCTTCCTGTTCCTCTCTCTGTCTCTGTGTTTCTCTCTGTCTCTCTCCCTCCCTCTCTCTCTCTCCTTCTTTCTCTCTGTCTCTGTCTCTTTGTCTCTCTCT
>JAJPUD010005198.1:152265-167152 GCA_023553655.1 Myrmecobius fasciatus
TGAAGAATGCTCTTCAGGCTCTTTTTTGGTCATGGCCTTCAGGTAGGCCAATAATTTATAAATTATCTTTTCTGCATCTATTTTTCAGGTTGGCTGTTTTTCCAACGAGGTATTTCACATTTTCTTCCATTTTTTCGTTTTTTTTAGTTTTGTTTCACTGATTCTTGCTGTCTCATAGAGTCATTAGCTTCCATTTGCTTAATTCTAGTTTTTAATGTGTTATTTTCTTTAGTTAGCTTTTTAATCTTTTTTCCATCTGGTTAATTCTACTTTTGAAAGGGTTATTTTGTTCAGTGGGATTTTTTTTAATTTGGCCAATTGTATTTTTTAATTTTTTCCCTTCCTTTTTTAAGTTGTTGACTCTCTTTTGCATACCTCTAATTTTTGGTCATTTTTTCTTCTCCCTTTCTTATTTTCCTTTTAAAGTTTTTTATTTTATTTATTTATTTGCCCATCAATTGGAGAATGGCTGAATAAATTATGGCATATGAATGTTATGGAATATTTTTGCTCTGTAAGAAACGATCAGCAGGATGACTACAGAGAGGCCTGGAGAGACTTACATGAACTGATGCTAAGGGAAATGAGCAGAACCAGGAGATCACTGTACACAGCAACAGCAATATTATACAACAATCAATTCTGATGGATGTCACTCTTTCCAGCAATGAGGTGATTGAAGCCAGTTCCAATAATCTTGTGAAGAGAGCCATCTACACCCAGAGAGAGGACTGCAGAAACTGAGTGTGGATCACAACACAGCATTCTCACTCTTCTTGTTGTTGTTCACTTACATTTTGCTTTCTTTCTCATTTTTTATCTTATTTTTCTTGTGCAGCAAGATAATTGTATAAATATGTTTATATATATTGGATTTAACATATATTTTAGCATGCATAACATACATTGGATTACTTGCCATCTAGGGGAGGAGGCGGGGGGAAGGAGAGGAAAATTTGGAGCACAAGGTTTTGCAAGGGTCAATGTTGAAAAATTATTAATGCATATGTTTTGAAAATAAAAAAGCTTCAACTGAAAAAAGAGATAGATTTCCTCTGTGGACATTATGTCCTCATCTGAGTTGGTGTTTTGGTCTTCCCTGTCATAATAGTAGCTTTCTATGCCACAATTCTTTTTGTTTTCTTTCCTTTTCTTTTGGTGTTTCTTCCTTTTTGCTTTTATGGTCAAGCTCTGCTCCTGGAGTACAGGGTGCAGTGTCCCAAGCTTCTTGTGCAGCTCTGAGCTTTGGCTTTGAGCATAGGGGCTCCTTCTGTAGCTTTGCCTGCTTTTCAGGAAACAGCCTGATTTTTTTTTTTTTTTTTTGATTTTGCCTTCTGAGTTGGGACTGGAAGCTGCCCCACTGATATGTTCCTCTACAGAACGAGGAGAGAATGGACTCAAATATAAAAATACAAGCCATTCCCCAGGTGATAAATGGTCAAAGGTTATGGACAGACAATTTTCAGATGAAGAAATTAAAGCCATTTCTAGTCACATAAAAATGTTCTAAATCACTATTGATTAGAGAAATGTAAATTTCTCTTATGTACCACTTCACACCTCTCAGATTGGTTAAAATGGCAGATTATCTTTTTGAAAAGATAATGATAAATGTTGGAGGAGATGTGGGAAAACTGGGACACTGATACATTGTTGGTGGAATTGTGAACCGATTCACCATTCTGGAGAGAAATTTGGAACTATTTCCATAAGGCTATAAAACTGGACATACCCTTTGATTCAGCAGTATCTCTATTGGGTCTTTTTCTATATGATTCAAAGACCATAAAAGAGGGAAAAGGACCCACATGTGCAAAAATGTTTGCAGTACCCCTTTTTGTAGTGGCAAGGAATGGGAACTGAGTGGATGCCCATTAGTTGGAGAATGGCTGAATAAGTTATGGTATATGAATGTAATGTAATGTTATTGTTCTATAAGAAATGACAAGTGGGCTGATTTCAGAAAAGTCATAAACTGATGCTGGGTAAAATGAGCAAAACCAAAATAACATTGTACACAGTGACAAGATTATGTGATGATTAACTGTGATATGCTTGGTTCTTTTCAACCATGAGATGACTTAAAGTAATTCCAGGATGAGGTGACTCAAGGTATTTTCTTTACACTGTATCATCAGAATCCAGACAAGAGAATCATGGAGACTAAATGTGGATCAAAGCATAGTGTTTTTACCTTTTGCTGTTGTTGTTTGCTCACTTGCTTTTTATTTCTTTCTCATAGTTTTTACCCATTTGATCTGATTTTTCTTGCACAATGTGACAAATATGGAGATATGTTTAAAAGAAGTACACGTATTTAATCTATATCAGATTGCTTGTTATCCTGGGGAAAGGGGAGGTAAGGGAGGGAGGGAGAAAATTTTGGAACACTAAGTCTTATGAAAATGAATTTTGAAAATTATCTTTACATGTATTTGAAGAAAGAAAATACTATTAAAATTAATTAAGTTAGTCAATTAATCAAAAAGCAGTTATTAAGTACCTATTATGTGTCAGGTACTGTTCTAAGCCCTGGATATTTATTTATTGAATTTTAATTAAATAACAGTGAAGACAATTAGAGCTGTCCAGGAATGGCCTGGGAGGGGGTGGGGCTCCCCTTTAGTGGAGGTCTTCGTAGAAAAACTGGAGTGGTTTCCTTTCTGGGCAATAGTTGGACTAAATGGTGCTGAGGCTCTTTCCAAATCTCAGATTCTGTGCACTTTTCTACCCTCCCTATGCCATAGTTCCCTTTTGAACTAGAGCTTGAAGGGAAATAGGCAGTCAGCCACCCAGGGATCCATTGATTTCAGCAGTGGTATGCAATTACAGTAGATAAGTCATGCTCCAAAGAGTCCCGAGTTTATCAAAAGAATTGCATTTGCAGCTGGATTATTAACCACCAATATCATCCTTTTCCCATGATCATCCACGGGGGAGAAGTTGGGATTTTGTAAAGAATGCCTGTGGAAGACAATCTCCTTTCACAGCTGTCCCTCCACTTCAGCCTGTCCATCTTCTCACTTCCATTTCTTCTCTCAGGGACTCTGGGATGTAAATTTATCTCTTTACTTGCTCTCTAAGACAGTGAGCCTATACTTGTGTAACCTGCAGTGACTGTGGGCTGCTAGGTGCTAATGAATCAATAGGGTTCTGGGGTGTCAGTTTTGAACCCTGCCTCCATAACACAGAAATGAACCCAGGATCTTAACATTTCAATTAATGGACACTTGTAAAGTAGCTAAGTTACAGTGGATAGAGTACTGGACATAGAGTCTGGGAGACTTGACTTCAACTCCATCCTTGGTCATTTAATAGTTGTATGTCCTTGAGCATGTCACTTTATCTCTGTCTACCCCAGTTTCCTAATCTCTAAAATGGGGATAATAATAGCACCTACCTTTCTAAAAAGGTAGATTGTTGTAAGGATCAAATGAAATCATGTATGTAAAGCACTTTATAAACCTTAAAGCTACATATAAATTTATTTATTATTATTATTATTGTTATTATTACCACCAATGAGCACCTTAAATGTGCACGGTCATAAGCTAAGAACTAGGGATGCGTAAAAGATGAAAAATAATGGCATCATTTTCCCCTTCGAGGATCTTCCAATCTACTGGGTAGGACATATCAGGTACAAAGGAAGATATAGGTCTGATTCTATTTCCAGCACTTATTTGTTGTATGGCCATGGGCAACTCATGTCACATCTCTCCAAACTTCAGTTTCCTCATCTATAAAATTGGGCTAAAACCTTTCAACCTTCCTTACAGAATTGTTAGAATCAAATGAGATAATTTCCTTTTGTATGTTTCAAAATTCAGAGAGTTACATAAATATCAATTATCATCATTTTCCCAGGTGTGTGTGATGGGGCCAAATCCAGAAAGTGCACTAGGAAAATTTGAAAAGTAACAAAAAGAAAAAACTAACTCAGATATCTTGATTGATGCCCTTCTCTGCCTCAATTCTCTCCATCCAATCAATTCCCATTTAGCTGGCAAAATACTCTTCCTCAAGCACAGGTCTATATCACCTTCACCCTCACTCAATAAACTCCAGTGACTCCCTATTTCCTCCAAGATCAAATATAAAATCCTCTGTTTGGCATTCAAAGTTCTTCATAAACTACCCCTCTCTCTCCCTTTTCAGTCTTCTTAAACCTTACTCACCCCCATCTATTCTGCAATCCAATCACATTAGCCCAAGTGGTGAAGATGATTTGTGGATGGAGGCTCACTGACAAAGGCTTCAATTTTGATATGTTTCATTTATGTAGCATGCAGGTAAACCTCAGATGAGCCCCTCTCAATTTATTTTCCTAAGCACCCTGTACAATGTTCAACACATAGTAGGTGTACCATGTTTGTTAATTGAAAGAACAACCCATCAAGTTTTCTAAAAGAAAAAAAAGTCATGATTCAATTATAACCAAAACTCCACATAAAGACTTGAAACCTTTATTGTCATATTGTGTGGCTGACTAGCCACTTATGATTTTTGATAAATAGTGTTTTCCAAATTGCAACCCAGATAGGATTTTGAGCTGAAAGAGCTCACATATGTCATTTGATCCAAACTCCACCTTTGCAGAGAAGGAAACCAAATCCCTGAGAGATTAAATGGAAGGCAAATTAAAGAGCTAAGATTTGGACCAAAATCCTCTGCTCCAATTGTGTATTCTTTCCACCTGTGCCATGCTATTTTTTCTACATAATGTGAAGAGTGTTACTATCATAAGGAGTTTATGCTCATGATGCCTTCCCCTCTAGAAAATAAATACTGAATGTGAAATTGTGTCTGCCTCAAAATACCAGCTATTTATAGCAGTTTGGGGGAATTATCCAAAGAAACTTTATCCCCTAGTTTAATCCATAATATCCCTATCTCCACTTTACCCTGGGGATGCCTTACCCTCCCACTCCAGGCCATGAAATCAGTATTTATATGTGAGATATTTCAAGTCATAAATGGTTCCGCAACCAAATGAGTTTGGTTAATGCTGATTTCATGACTCTGTCCCTATGGAGGTAGCTAACCCCTGGAAATCATTTCCACCATAAAGTGGTGGTTTTGTGGAGCCATTTAGGTGGGTAGACCAATAAAATGTTCAAGTCAGACCAAAGGAATTAATGCTGTGCGGAAAGGGGGACCCTATGATCCTGGCAAGCTAAATCCCTTATTTCCACACCCCCCATTCCACCAAGTCTTGTTGTCATTTGGGATCCTTTGGTATGGAGAATTACTATTTTTGCTTTTCCTCAGAGGAGGAAAAATTAGGATTAACGGGAAGAGAAAGTTCCTTACATTTAGATCTACCAGATGGTCCCCTATTTCCTTTACCACATCTCTGAGGTCCTTGGAAGTCTCCACTATCCAATTGTTTTCCCCCATAACTGAATTGCCTCAGGTGACAAAATTGTTCCAGCAAGGCATTCATTGGTCTCAAAGGTCCCTTTCAACTCTGAAATTCTGTGGTTCTGCAAAGGTGCCCAGTGTGAACAGAATCAGCTCTTTATGGGAAAAATCACCAGCAGCTACCCATCACAGCCGCCAGTGATTTGGAGATAGAGTCTGTGAGATTAAAGTGTCACTGGGAAGTGGGCACCTCAGAATGCAATCAGTGAGAAACTGCCTCTGTCCTGCGGCACCATAGCAGGTGTGAAAGTGTGGAGGAATGAGGAAAGTTGGCAGAAAGATGGCAAAATCAAACAGGAGAATATCTAGACAAAAGGGAGAAAAGTGCTCACCATGATCTCAGTGGGAACTCATATTATCTTTATTTGACACTATCCATAGGAAAGAGATATCTCCTGGATCTGTTGGGCACAATTATTCTAGTCATTAGAAAGGGCCACAGCTGAACAGAAATCCCCCCTAGATCACTCCACTCCCCTTGCACCGATTCCACAGCCAATAAGCAGCCCTACTAATTCATTTTCCTGGGTACTTGAGAAGTACATGTTCTGAATAGCAAACGAAAAGGATCCTAGAAATGGCACAAGATGGATGGAGAAGGGATCTTGAAAGTCATGGAATGCAACCATCTTGTTTTTACAAAGGAGGCAACTGAGGGCACTCAGACATTTAATGGCTTGCCTAGGGTATTTGAGGTGGGATTTGAATCCAGGTCTTCTTGGTGTTGATGCTCTATCTATTGTCCTATGCTGTCTCTTATAGGATTGGGCAACTAGAGCTGAAAGGGGTCTCTGGTTCTATCTAGTCCTGAGGCCCAAGGAGATAAAGAGCCTTGGCCAACATCACAGAGAGATTAAGTGCCCCAGTCGGTTTTGAGCCCCGATTCTCCAGTTCCAGAACTGGAACTCTTTCCACTGTGTTCCACTGCCTGCTTACCTGAAGGACTCATGATTTTATCAATCCTTCCACCTACATAAATCAAAGTCCCACCCCCTCCACATCCTTATCAACCCAAGGCATCTATTAAGCTCCTACTGTGTGCCAGGCACTTTGTCTTAGCAGAAGGTGATACTCAGATAGAAAAATGGGCCAACCTTTGGGTGAACCTTTTTGAGCTTGCCCTCAGATAGCAGCAAGCCATTGTTTGAGTTGTTGGAAAGATGGAGCTTTGTTCCCTTTACAGAACTCTCAAGGGTCACTCTGGAATCTCCTCAAGAGCAAAGTCTGTATTTTGTCTTTCTTTGTATCCTCAAGGCTTAGCACAGGGTCTGGCACATTGTAGATGCTTGATCAATGAGTGATTTGGCTTGGTGTTTGGAGTCAGAAAACATGGTTCAAACAATGATTTTATTGTGAGTGGGGTCAAATCCCATAGTAGTTCTGGTGACCTAACTAGGTGGGAACATGTCTCAACCACAGTCAATTGAAAGGCTTTACACTAAATGGGGATGGGAGGAGAAATAAGCATTTGAACTTGATTGAGACTTCAAAAGATTTGTGTTTGATGAAACTTGATCCAATTTTTAATTGAACCCCATCACTCTAATGAACAAAATTATCAATCAGGTTGAAAATAGGCAAAAGGAGGGAAGAAGAGATTCTATAAATTGAAATGAGTGTGGAATTATGTATAAATGCTCTGAGAAGAAACCACCCCAGGGACAAAGAGAGACTTTGGCCTCCATCAGATCCTCATTCCCAATTGACTTTCCTATTTTAAAAGTTCCAAAAGATATTGAATTTAGCATCTTCCCATAAATGTCCTGGTACTATTACTAGGAACAATAGTGTTTCCTATCTTCCCATCATAGTGGTACATGGCATTTCCAAATTGGATAGATTTCTTGTCTAAACAAGTAGAGACCAAGGACTATCTGAGAGACATGGTTTCTTAGTAATTTAATAATTCATTAATAATAAAGCCATCATTTTAATTAAAGGATGGTCATTTGGTCATATCCCTTGGATCACAGACCCCCTCGTGGTGGGGGTGGGTATAAGGAGATGTTCAATTTATATGTCCTTGGAAGAGCAAGTGTTCCTGATGGGGGCAATTAACTGTGATTGAGTAACAATTAATGAAAGAATGAAATTCATATATATATATATATATATTCATTCTTTCATTAATTGTTAATCAATAATAGTATATATATGCATATATAAATATGTAAAATTAATGAGAGAATGACCTGGATCACCCAAATTTTGGTCAAAGAGATTAATCAATTTCCATATCACCTGTTTGACAAAAAGAAGAATCAGTACTTCCTCAGACTTGTCTGAGCAAACACAATGAGCAGGAATACAACCTTTAGCCCAAACTTAGAAGCTCTTTTCCTGTCTTTGATTAGATTTCAGCCATCCTGGCTGGGTGTGTTTTCTAGAAAGATTTCTCATACTGATTGATTTCTGGATGAAGGAGTAGCAAAGGGGAAAAATCCTTGGTTTTGATTCAATAACTAGTTAGTAATACAAGAGAGAAATAATATTTATTCACAGGACAGACCAGACTCACACCTCTGTAAAGAGACTACCTTCTGCCTAAAGGGAATCAATGAATAGGAGAAAGACTTCCTTCAAGCAGGATCTGTGAGCATCCCTTTTGCTACCTATCCTCTTAAAGTGTGATCTCACTTTCCCCTGGAAGAAGAGCTGCCATAGTTTAAGACTAGGAGACTGGAAGAAAGATGATACTTTTGGTGAAAAAAAAAACCCAAGGATGTTTAGAGTGGAAAAGGTCTGTTTTTGAACTTGTTGAATTTGAAATAGCTATGGGAAATCCAGTTAGAAATGTTCAATATGTCTCTGATGATGAAAAATTGGAGGCCAGAGAAAGATGCTGAGGATAGACAGATACACATGGGAGTTGTCTGAATAGAGATATGATGGAACTCAAAGGAACTGATGAGATTATCTATGGAGTGCAAAGTACCCAAGTCAGAGCTTTGGAGCATTCTAAAAGTTAGGCAGAGTGATCTGGCTGACAAGACTGAGAAGAAATAGTTAGACGGGTAGGAGGAGAACAGGAGAGATCTGTGCCATGGATATGCATACAGGAGAGAGTATTGGGCATGCTGACTAACTTCCCTGGGCCTCAGTTTACTCATGTGAGGCAGAAGACAAGCATTCCAGTGGAAAGTAGAAAGGACACAGACTAATTCCTTATTTATTGTCTATGGTTTCTGGGCCATAGCAAGCTGCTAATGAATGAATGTTTGTTGAATAATTTGTGAAATGAGGGATTTATCTAGATGATCTCTAAAGTCCCTCCTCACTCTTAAGTCTATGATTCTGATTTGTGGCCCACTGAGGAGGCAGGATAATACTTTAGTGCTTTGGGTAAATCACTGCTGTTTAAATTCAAATGACTGGGCTTCTGCTCCTGGTTAATTTTGAATAAATCATTTCTAAATAATTTACAATTCAACATTTCCTCTTGGGTAGATCTGGGTAGTTATCAGTATTGTTATCCAAATTGAGGAAAGGGTAGGGTTTATGTGTCAAGTTTGACCAAAAGAGTAAAAATAAATGTTTTCATTCTTGTTACTGGCAAATCAGAAACTGGATTCTATGGATGGTCTGAGAATGAAAAGGCAGGGGAAGAGGGATGAGAGAGGGAGCCCACAGCCCTAATTCTCTATCTGGGTGCCTTGACACCAAGTGTGTGTTCTTTATGGCAGCTGATTTATGTTCCCATGATCCAGCTTGCCTGCCTGCAGAAGGTTTCCTGAGCCTAGGACCCCAGAGTCCTCCCTCATCCCCTCTCTGAGGGACTTGATGAATGTACATTTACCAGAGGGGTTGATTTGTCTCCCACAAGGGGAGTCTTTCAGATTCCAAGTCAAAAGTGAGCCTTCAGAAATGTTGCCTTTTCCATCTTGTTAAAAGCATGAAAAAAGAAAATAACAAAGTATAAGAAAAAAAGAGAGAGAGAATTTCATTTCTGGTTTTCCTGGGCAGAAAGGAAGTAAGATCTCTTGGGAATGAGCAGCCCAGTAGGGCAGTAGTGCCCTCTTGGTAAGCTTCTGCCTGCTGGCTGCCTTGATCTGATTGGTGACAGAAGCACGAGACTCTAGAGGCTACAGAATGCTCTTTAACATTTCCTTAATCATGCCTCAGGGGGACCAACCCTGTGGAAGCTTCATCCCAGAGTCCTCATTAAGGAAATGGAGCATTTTTCCCAAAGATTCTCTATTCACAGAGCTGATTCAATTCAGCAGCACAGTAGGAAAAGAGTTAGGGAGTCAGATGGAGCTCCTGGGGTCATATCCTATACTTGATAAACACCAGCTAGCTGTAAGACCTTAGGCAAATTGTTTACTCTCTCCCAGCCTCAGTTTCCCCACGTGTAAAATACGTGGGCCTCAGAGTATTGTTCCTGCTGTGGAGTTCCTATGAAGACACATGTATTAGTCTTTGTGTTGGGTTGGGTGGAAAGTTTCCCTCCCAATGCATTGATTATTCTATCTTCCCTTTCTCAAGCTGCCAATGATCCCTTCCCATTCTGTTAACTTGGAGAATGCTGCAGTATCCAAAAACAGCCTCTGGTTGTATTAACCAATTAATTTCTCTCAAGGCCCTGGCAAAGGAGAGAACATATTAGAGTGTTCCATCCCCTAAAGAGAGACAATGTGTTCTAATCATCAAACTTTGAATCTGGAGTTTAAATCTCTGCTCCAATGCCTTTTGTCTATCTGGAACCATGGGCATACAGAGCCTTCATCTCCCTAACTATAAAATATCAATTAAAATGTATTAAGCACCTACTGTGTGCCAGCACTATGATAGGAGTCTTGAGTGAAGCAGTCCCTGTCCTTAAGAAGTTCTATTCTATTTTATTCTATTCTATATATTCTATTCTAACTCTAATGTATATTCTAACATTCTATTATTGTGGAGACAACAAAGAGACACAGATATATAGATACAAGATGTCTCCAAAGTCTCAGTGCAATCAAAGCTTAAAACTGCTCTAAGACTTTTGTAATGTCCTGTATAAGACAGATAGAAAATAAGTGCCAAGTAATTTGTATCTGGAAAGCATGAGCCTCTGGGGATATTAGGAAAGGCTTTGTACACAAAGTGCCATCAGAGAAAAGTTTTGAAGTGAATGGAGATTCTAAGAGTCAGAAGTGAAAAGGGAGAGCATGCTGGGCATGAGGGACAGCTGGTGCAAAAAAATAAAGGTGGGATAACGATACTTACATGGGGGGGAAAGTGTCCTGCAAATATTTAAATCTCGCTAAATAAAGTGAGTAGAACCAAGAGAACACTAAAAGCAACAACAAGATTATAAAATGATCAATTCTGATGAACATGGCTCCTTTCCACAATGAGGTGAATCTGGGCAATTCCAATAGACGTGATAGAGAGAGCCATCTGCATCCAAAAAGAGCACCCAGGGGACTGAGTGTGAATCACAACATAGTATTTTCACCTTTTTTATGTTGTTGTTGTTTGCTTGCTTTCTGTTTTCTTTCTCATTTTGTTTTGCTTTTTGCTTTTTGATCTGAGTTTTCTTGTGCAGCATGATAATTGTGGAAATGTGTATAGAAGAATTGCACATGTTTAACATATATTGTATTACTAGCTGTCTGGGGCAAGGGGACGAGAGGGACAAAAATTTGGAGCACAATGTTTTGCAAGGATGAATGTTGAAAACTATCTTTGCATATATTTTGAAAATAAAAAGCTACTATTTAAAAAAAAACTTAAATCTCTCTATAAACACAGATATAATTATGGGAAGAAATTTCTGAATAGGAGAAAGAAAGTAAGGCTCAGAAGTAGGAGATTTGGGCTCACATCCCATTTCATTGTTGCTCACTGCACAAATAAGGACCAAATAATTTCATTTCTCTGAGCCTCAACCTGTAAAATGGGGCTATTAATACCTATATTATTTCTAAGAAAGTGCTCCATACACTTTAAAGCTTATAAAAATGTACATTGTTGAGTCAGCTAGATGATGCAGTGGATAGAGTTCCTTCAGTTTCTGAAATGAAATCAAAGAGTGCTCCCAAGTCACATTTTTAAGACAAATTCAATTGGAAGAGGAAAAAAGACCTCAGATTTTTAGACAAAAGCATGTAGAAGAGAAGCATCATCAGTACATGTCAATGTTGGGGAAAATAGAGTCCCCAGGACTACCTAAGGCTGCTGCTGCTGAAGCCATTGATAGAGAACAGAGTAGGATAGAGATGTATTTGTGACAACCTTGCCTAAAGTGAAAAAGGGTTGGGGGAAGGGGAGGGAATTCACTATCTGGGGATAGGTTTTAACTTAATTCATCATTCTTATTAGCAAAGTTTAAAGTTCTACTGCTTTTAGTTAACAAAGAAGTCATAGTGTAAGAGAATTGTTCTGTAGACAATATAAAATACTTGGGAGTCTACTTGCCAAGACAAATTCAGAAACTATATGAACACAATTGTAAAACACGTTTTACACAAAGTCAGATCTAAACAATTGGAAAAAAATGTTAATTGCTCATGGGGAGGCTGAGACAATATAATAAAAACAATTCTATCTAAATTAAACTATTTATTCAGTACTATACCAATGAAACTATCAAATAATTATTTTATAGAACTAGGAAAAACAATAACAAAATTTATCTAGAAGAACAAAAGCTCAAGGATTACAAGGTAATTGATGAAAAAAAATGCAAAAGAAGGTAATCTAGACATACCAGATCTCAACTGAATTATAAAGCAATAATTATCAAAAACAATCTGATGGTAGCTAAGAAATAGAATGGTGGATGAGTGAAATAGATTAAGTACAAATTACATTATAATAAATGACCATTGTTACCTAATATGTGACAAATCCAGAGCTCCAGGCTCTTGGAACGAAAAAATCATTAACTGACAAAAATTTCTGGGAAATTAGATATAGACTAATCTCTCATACCATATACCAAGACAAAGTCAAAATAGGTACATGATTTACATATGACAGGGTGAGATCATAAGCAAATTAAGAGAGTTTATCTGTCAGATTGATGCACTCAAGAAGATATAGAGTGCATTACAAAATGTAAAATAGATAATTTTATTACATAAAATTAGAATAGTTTTTGGCACAAACAAAACTAATAAAACTAAAATTATAAGGAAAGCAGACACCTGGGGGAAAATTTTACAAGTATTTCTGATAAAGGCCTCATTTCTGAAAATATATAGAGAACTGAGTCAAATTTATAAAAAATACAGGTCATTCCCCAATTGAAAAATGGCTAAAGGATGTGAACAAGCAGTTTTCAGACAAAGAAACTATCTATAGTCATATGAAAAGATGTTCTAAATCACTATTGATTAAAGAAATACAAATCAAAACAATTATGAGCTATCACCTCATATCTATCAAGTTAGCTGATTTGACAAAAAAAAAGGAAAATGCTGGATGTTGGAGTGAATGTGGAAAAACCAGGACACTACTGCACTATTGGTAGAGTTGTGAACTGACACAATCATTCTGGAGAGCAATTTGAAGCTATGCCCAAAGAGTTAGAAAACTGTGCATACCCCTTGATCCAGCAATAACACTGTTAGGTCTGTATCCCAAAGATATCTTGAAAAAAAGAGAAAGGTCCTATTTGTACAAAAATATTTATAACAGGGGCAGCTAGGTAGCGCAGTGGATAGAGCACCAGACCTGAAGTCAGCAGGACCTGGGTTCAAATGTGGTCTCAGACACTTAACATTCCCTAGCTGTGTGACCCTGGGCAAGTCACTTAACCCCAATTGCCTCAGCAAAAAGCAAAATAATAATAATAATAATAATAAATATTTATAACAGTTCTTTTGTAGTGGCTAAAAATTGGGCATTGAAGGGGGTACCCATCAGTTAGGAAATGGCTAAACAAATTGTGGTATACAATTGTAATTGGAATATTATTGTGTTATGAGAAATGACAAGTGGGGGATTTCAGAAATATATGAAAAGGCTTGCATGAAGTGTTGTATAATGAGCTGAATAGAACCAGAAGGACATTGTATACAGCAATAGCAATATTGTTTGATAAAGAATTATGAATGATTATTCTTATCAATGCAATGATCCAAGACTAATGATGAAGCTTACTATCAGCCTCTGGAGAGAAACTTAGATTATTTGAATATAGATTGAAGAATGCTATTTTCTTTGATTTTTTCCTTTTATTTCAGTATCCTTGTATAAAATGAGTAATACAGAAATATATAATTACACATGCATAACACATATCTGATTGCTTATTGTCTTAGGGAGAGGGGAAGAGGAGAAAGAAGGAAAGGACAGAATTTGGAAATCAAAGCTTTAAATTAAAATATTTTAAAAATTGAAAAAAATATAGTCACAGAATAGCTAACTATCCCTATATTCTACTTCCCCAGGGCAAAATCTGTATTGCTCTTTCTTAGTTATAGTTCTGTTAGATTAAATTCAAAGGAAATTATGTGCAATCTATCCCCTTTAGTTCAAAGGCCCAAGAAGATGATTAGAGCCAATATGGAAGGCCATGTGTTTCATAAAAGGCATCAAGGATGATCTGGATTGGTATTCATAGATTTCAAAGAACTTGGGGTATTGGTACAAAAAGGAAATAAGTACTGAAAAGTCAATACCAAAGTTCTGCCTTTGCTTGAAACAGTTACCTTTAATTTTTTAATATAAATATAAATTATTTCATTTTATGTACTGCAGAACCATGAAGATCATTTGGCAAAAGATTTCATTAGACACTAGCTTTTAAATCTAAAAGCTAGTGTCTAATGAAATCTTTTGCCAATTGCTAGTGATTCTGTATATTTACCTGTAGTGAAGCTACACAGACATATACCCACATACACAATCTTCAAAAACAGTTTTTTGAAAAAACAACAAGATTCAGACATCAAAAGAATCAAAAACTGAACCTAACTCTCACTGACCAATTGTTTTCAAAATCACCAATGTTTCTGTTAATGTAACTTTAAAGAATGCTGGACATGGAACTAGAAAGTCTTGGATCCAAACATCACCTCAGACAGTTGTTAGTTCTGTGATCTGGGGTGCCTCAGTTTCCTCATTTGTAAAGTCAAGGGGTTGGACTAGATGGCCTCTGAAATTCTCTCTCTAGTGTAGGACCCATTACAATAGGCACTGCCCATTTTTGGTATCCTCAGAAATTAGCAAAGTAACTGGCACATAGTAAGTACTTAGTAAATGCAAGTTGATTGACTAATCAATAATAGTTGACAGGTGAATTACTTACTCTCTTAGCAATCTATATTCTTTACAAGGAAAAACTTCCTAATAATCAGAGCTACCCAAAAATGGATTATCTGAGAGGTAGTAAGACCCCCTTCAGTAGATGTCTTCAAACAAAGACTAGATGGCCATATGTGGACTATGTTGTACAAGGCAACCAATTCATGCATGGGTTAGGATTATTGTTGTTCAATCATGTCTGATTCATGATTGACTCACTTGGGCT
>JAJPUD010005199.1:0-35063 GCA_023553655.1 Myrmecobius fasciatus
TTTTTTTTTTTGAACTTCAATGTCATCCTCTGATGAATTCCAGTCTTCCTCGTTTGGAGAGTAACTTTCTATGATTAGGTTCTTTTTCCTTTGCCTGCTTATTATTTCTTTTTAATGAGAATTTATTAGTATAACCCCCTATAATTTTGGGGTGGGGGAATAGTGCCTCTGGCTTCACTTCAGCCGTCCTTTTGACCTGGAACCCAGCATCAAAAATTCCACCCTCTTACAAGTGCTCAGAGCCAGTAGCATTCTTGTCCCACTGATTGTTTCTTGCTGGGTTCCTTTTCCAGAGCTATATCTTTGCAGTACAGCAGGGCCTGGCATTCCTTTTCAGGAAAGGTTTTTTCAGTCTTCCCAGACTCAGACCCTGGACTCCCCAGGCTGTCTGGGAGGTGAAAGTCCTTGTGATTGGGCTCAGGAGACCTCAGAACCCAGCTAGCCTCAGGGTTCCCAACTTACTGTTTCAGTGGAGCTAGCCTGGAGTTATTTACACATCACACTGGTTAAATTTCAGTTCTGTGGTCTCTGGCTTTTCTTGGATTGGCCCCAAAGGACCCCTCCTTCTGTCCCAACTCTTGTTTTTCACCAGTCTATGTTCATCCTGAGGTGAAATTTGTTTTGTTTGTGAGGAAAATCTGAAGAGCTTAGAATTTTCTGACCTACTCTTCCATCTTCCCAGAATCCTCCAGTTTTGAAAACGTTTGTTTTGTCTAACAGCACAATTATAATAACCCCATTTTGGGGAATTCTTTTGATGAATGGCACATTTCTTTTCCTAGCCCCATTTTTATTTCTTAAATGTTTCTTGTAAGCAATACATTTCCACTTATTTTTGTTTTATTGGATTGCTTGATTCATTCACATTCAAAATTAGATGAATATTTTTCTTCATGTCTCTAATATTATTGTTACCCCCCCAATTATAATTTCTCTCTTTTCTACTATATTGTTAGTTAAAGAAATTTTTTTAAAGGTGCCCTTATTTCCACTGGCTTTTGTCCCTTCACCTTTACCCCTCCACCCCCCCCATCTGTATCCCCTTTGCAACTGGTTCTAGAGTTTTGTTTCTTAGTTCCTTTTCATCTAGTTAATTCTTCTCTTTCTTTTCCTGTCATCTTAGCCAATCTGACAGGTGTGTAGAGGTATCTCAGAGTTGTCTTAATTTGCATTTCTCTGATCAATAGTGATTTGGAGCACCTTTTCATATGACTAGAAATGGTTTCAGTTTCTTCATCTGAAAATTGTCTGTTCATATCTTTTGACCATTTATCAATTGGAGAATGGCTTGAATTCTTATAAATTTGAGTCAATTCTCTATATTTTAGAAATGAGGCCTTTATCAGAACCTTTGAATGTAGAAATGTTTTCCCAGTTTATTGCTTCCCTTTTAATCTTGTCTGCATGTTTTGTTTGTACAAAAACTTTTTAATAATATAGTCAAAATTATTTTGTAATTAATGATCTCTAGTTCTTCTTTGGTCACAAATTCCTTCCTTCTCCAGAGATTTGAGAGGTAAATCATCCTACATTCTTCTAATTTGCTTATATCATTCTTTAGATCTAGATCATGAATCCATTGACCTTATCTTGGTACATGGTGTTAGGTGTGAGTCAATGCCTAGTTTCTTCCATACTAGTTTCCAATTTTCACAGCAGTTTTTGTCAAATAGTGAATTTTTATCCCAAAAGCTGGGGTCTTTGGGTTTATGAAACACTAGATTACTTTAGTCATTTTTTGTCCTGTGAACCTAACCTATTCCACTAATCAACTACTTTTTCTTAGCAAGTACCAAATGGTTTTGATGACCACTGCTTCATAATATAGTTTTAGATCTGGTACAGTTAGGCCATCTTCATTTGCTTTTTTTTTTTTTTTTCATTAATTCCCTTGAAATTCTTGACCTTTTGTTCTTCCAGCAGGTCAGTAAAAAATTTCTTGGGAGTTTGATTGGTATAGCACTAAATAAATAGATTAATTTAGGTAGTATTGTCATCTTTATTATATTTGCTCGACTCATCTAAGAGCACTTGATATTTTTCCAATTGTTTAGATCTGACTTTATTTGGATAATGTTTTGTAGTTTTGCTCATATAGATGCTGATTTTCCCTTGGCAGATAGATTCCCAAATATTGTATACTATCGACTCATTTATGAGTTCAAATTTGTAGGGGAGGTCACTTTGGGATGCATTTTGAGCTCCATTGCTCTTTGGAATGTGTTATTTTATTACTTCATGTGTTATTTGATAGGTGCTTAAGTTTATTCAAGCTTCCCTTCTCTTGTATTTGAAAGTCTTTCTCCAAGTTTCTAGCAAAACAATTTTCTCAATAGAATTTTTAAATTTAGCCATTGTTTTGGAAATTTTCAGCCTTCACTCCCCTCCCCCAATTTTCCCTCCCTGAAAGTAATTTATGGATTTCTTCAACTGGTATTTTTTCTGTGTTCTGAAGTTCTATGTGGTTTCCTTGTATGAGTTCTTATATTGTGGTATTCAGGTTTTTAATTTGTTGCTTTCTTCTGAGAGACTTATAATCCTTAAGTTATCTCTATGCACCTTGCCTTTGAGATACCATGTTTTCTTCTGTTTTTTGCTTATTTATGTATTTTGGATTAGTTAACCTCTTATTAGATTCTTTGGTAAATTTTGCTAACATGGATTCAAGATTTTTTATTTTGTCAATTATTTCAACTGGGTAAGCCATAAATTCTTTCATAATTATTCTTTCTTTTTTAAACCATTCAGGAAGTGTGCTGTCGGTCCATGCTCTCTTAAAAATCCAAAGGAACCTTTCACTTATCAGGTGTATCATTTTCCTTTGTCTTTCATATTAATTTATAGATGACTGAACTCTTTCACTAGGATCTGGAGGCTCTTAATGTCTTCTCGGTTGGTTTACTGAATTATACTCAGTCTTTGAATTTTTTTCCTTCTGAGACCTTTGTTAACTTCAATATTTTCCCCATATTGGTCTTTTTCTGACTCTTCTTTGATGATAATTTTCCTAGGGGTTGCATTTCAAAGAACCTTCCTCTTTTCCCACATAGGCTAATTCATGGTTCCCCAGTTTATAACTAGGCAAACAGGGAGGGGGAAGAAGGGAGGAGACACAGAATTGACCTCATCTGGATGTTTCTTTTCCTCAGAATTAGAGTTCCACAGAGATTTTCTCTCCATTCCCTTTTGTTAAAAAAAGACTGAACCTGAACAGGAACTTTTAATTATACTCGAGTTAAAAGATAAAAAGGCAAATGCAAGGGAATAATTGAACAGGAATTTAAAGATAAACTACTTACATTTTAATGGTAGATGAGGAAGAGGTGAATCATTCAAGGGTCCTTTCAGCACTCTACTGTCATGTCATCAGGATAGCCATATAATTAAATGAGACAAATTGCCAAAGAATGTTTTTTTTTTTTTTTTTAAATTATGAATTGACAATGCTCAAAGAAAGAAAAGGATGTAGTAGAAGGCTACATTAAGGGATAGGGGAAAAGAATGAAGATGGGATAAATTTATCTTTGCATCTTCAATGCTCAGCAGAAACTAGCACTTAAAAATGCTTTTTGATGAATCCTTTTATAATTTTTTGAATTACACTGTTCAAGTTTTTGTTTGATCATGGTTTTCAGCAAGTCTGATAATTCTTAGTTTATCTTTCCTTGTTCAAAACTATATTCTGTTGTCTCTAGTTATTTGCCCCATTCCCTTTTTCTTAACCTTGCATAAGATTTTTCCACTTCTAAGTTTTCTTTTCTTTTTCTATTCCAAACTGCCATTAATAATTAAAAAAACAAAAACAAAAACAAAAAAACCTTAATTTCTTCAAGTCATTCTTGTAGTTTTCGTTGCTAAGTCAGTTTATTTTCCAAGGTCCTACTTGTTGGTATTATGGACTTTTTTCTTTTTCTGGATCACCTCATTTGGGCTTCACTTAACAGCATTTCTTCATGTTCAGTGTTTTCTTATTTCCAGTCTGTTCTTGGTTTGGGATGTTTTTATTAGAACAGTTCTCTGGCTTACTTGGATGGGGTAAGTAAGCACTGATCCTAACCCCACTGTGATCTGGGTTCATCCAGATGTAGCTGGCATTGGGGCTCCAGGCTAGTCCCCAGTTTTTTAATTTCCTTAGTGGGTCCACTTAGGATTCCAGCTTTGATCAAAAACCTGTACAATCCCTAATTTGTTTCAACACATCCCAGAGGTTTACTGGGAGACTAGATTCATTTTAATTGTACATCCCCATGCCATTAATACCTGCTGGTTATCATATCAACTATGTGTTTTCCAGTGCTCAAGGAAATGTACAATTGGGACCTTTTTTGTTCTTGATTCTTTTTTGACAATGTAGCTTGGGATCTGGCTCTAAGTGCTCCCTACCTCTCCCCCTTCCCCTTTACCAGAGTTGTGATGACTTGTACATTACACCTTTTCCTGCCAGGTGAAAAACTTCAGGTTAATTTATAGCAATGCTTATTAGTTTCTCTGGTATAGTTCCTTTCTAGTGACCCAGGTGTGAACCTCTTTTTCCACCTTTTCAGGTTTATTTTTGAATAGTACTTGGTTGGATAGAAAAAATTACTTCTGGGTTAAAAGAAAAAAGTTCTTTATCATCTTTTTGAGATTTTCAGGTATTGCTCTGGTTTACTTCCCAAAAGAGAGGATATTCTGTGCTCTTTCAAGTAGTTATCTTAACCAAAGATTTTCTGTGCTTTCTTAGGAGCTCTCTAAAAACTATAGTCTATTTTGTCCTGGTTATCATACAAGGATATTTCTATCATTCCTCTTCATTTATACAAGTTTCCTTGGTTTTAACTACAGATATGTTAATCTCACTCTTCTCTTTTCAAATCGAGTATGCTGCATTTGGAAAGAATACAGGATTTGGATTGAAAAAATCTAGCTTCAAATCACACCACTGATACTTATTACTACTGATAATGATACTGATAATGATTAAATAACATCCAGAAGTCTGAACTCTAAGCACCACTAAAGTTCCTTCTAGATCTTTGATTCCACATAGATTGATCATAATATTTGTTTGGTACATTAGCATCATGCCCATTTTAAATTAAGGTAAATGAGTGACAGGATTAGAATCAGGTTAAAGTGTATTAGAATGGTACCTCTGCATTTGACTTGTACTTTTTATAATTTCATTATTTTCCCTTAGGTATGATACTGGCTAAATCGGTTCATTTCTATAGTTATTTTTCAAAATTGGTAAGGGTTTTATTTTGGGGACCCAATTGAATTTATTTACAAATGAAAAAAAGTTCATTTCAATTGATGATGTTTCAGTTCATAAAACATCATTCAAATCTTGGCTCTTCTATTTTTTGTGTTCCTTTGGCCAAGTCACCTTGTTTCTTGGACTGTCTCTTTGGTAAACATTGGCAAAATGAAGTGGTTAGACAAGATGGCCTTTAAAGCCCCTTTAGATTCTAAAGCTATGATCCTATGAAATATTTAAAAATACTTGTGTGCAATGAACTATTTTCTTTTATAGCATTTCTGTTAAAAATAACATGCAAATGAGAGATGAAAACATGTTTAACTACTCAAGGAATATATTTCCCAATAACTTTTAAAACAACTGACTCTCAAACTGATATGAGTTTTTAATATGCCAATATGGTAAAGCTTTGTGATTTCCTCAGGACAAAGAACTCAATATAGGAACTCTCCACTAAGACATATTTAAACACTTCCAGTAGCTTAGTTTAATTTGTTCTATAGACCTTCCTGAGGTACAAAGAAGTTAAATAACTGCTGTAGGTTCATGTTAAAATCAGACAGTATTTGAATCCAGGTCTTGACTCAAAACCCAAGTATTTAACCTACTATTCCTAGCTCTATTTTTAAACATCATCAAATTGTGTTTTTTTTTTTTTAAGATATGCCGCGTTCCTTAGGATTTAAGTTATAGAAAATATAAAATTCTTAAACCTAGTTTCACTAAAGTTTATAAAAATTTACTTTTCTCAACTAAGTTTTAAGTATTCTTTATTGCTATTTGCATAGTTTGTTTCAACATTCTTTGCTTATAGTAAAGAATAGAACATATTAAATCCTTATGAATGTATGAAAGGCCAATAAATTTCTGGCACAGAAGTAAATTCCCAAGTTTAAAAAATTAGCATAAGTTCAAATATATTGCAAATGTGTGAAAGCACATTTCCCCACAAACTTGATTATGTGATTTGAAACATTTAAGCTTTGCAACTGAATAAAAGAGAAAAATTAATGAGAATGTACATGAACAAATTTAGTTGGTTAATTTTTCTATTCTTTGGTGGAACAGATCTTTCAAAAGTTACAAAACTAATAAATATATTTTGGAAAAAAAGCTGAATTTCAAATGTATTTGGATTAATTTACTTGTATTTTAGTCAGTCTATAGAAGATTAACAAAGCAATAATAATGCAAGGCAACATAACATGAGATAGAGTTGGTTGAAGAGTAAGGAAAATCTGGATTTGAGTCCAACCTTTACTGGAAATCACTTAACTTCTTAGTGCTGTAGGGAACTCTGTAAGACTCTTAAATTATAACAAAGGTTCTGACTTTCATTGGTAGAAAGAACTTTCCCATTTGGGAGTTACTAATACCAAGGAAATCACAGATCTAGTTTCTTTCTTTAATCTAGTAACAACCAAAATGACAAAAACCTACCATTTCATCTCTCTTAATCTGCAGTTTTTTGTTTTTTTTTTTTGTAGCTTCAGAAATTAACACCTTTCTTCACTTTTCTTCCTGTTCTTCTGAGATTCTAGAACTTGTATCAGTCCCAAATTCTTCAAACTTTATTCATAAGGACAAACCTAGAAAGGGTAGGTTCCCATTCTTAATACTTAAAAAGAGTTTGTTCCTGGAATCAATCCTCTTATTTATTGGTTCATTTCTTCTATTGCTTACCTCTGTAACATGACAGCATGCAATTAGTGGGTAAAGCAGCAAGCCTGACTTTAAACTGTCTACATAGTTCAGCACTCACTCATTGTCACAAATTATCGATTTTGCATTTAGGTACCAGAAACGATGAATGTAAAATACTGCTTACAAAAGAAACAATGATTTGTACAAGAAACATGAAATCAAATTTTAGAAAATTAATGACAATGAGGCTCCTTTCTAAACTCCAGATGTTCTAAATTACAAAAAAAAAATATCTGAAATCTATTATGACATAACATAATTTACAAATATGGAAAAACACAGATTTTGTGTTAGAGGAAATAGATGGAATCTAAAAGTGTTAATTCTGAAAAATGTGACATTCAATTTAATGAAAGTTTTTACTAAATAAAAGTTCTTTAAAAATAGTCACATAATCATATTAAATTGGGTACAGTAATAAGCTAAGTCATTTGATTTCTACTTAGGGTTTTAAAATATAAAAGTAATAATGTTAATTTTTCCTTTAAATTAGAAGTGGTATTTAACCTTTTTTGGGGTATTGCTTTAGTTTTTCTTTTGTTAAAGGATAGGGGCAGATCATCTCTCCTAGACTTAAAACTGCAAGTGCTAAGCCACATTTGTGGAGAGTTTCCCCTACCTGTAAAGAAGGATTAGGTTTCTTATATGAAACAACAGGCCAAAATCTCTATCCCTATAATAATAATTTTAAAACATTAAAAATCAGTTATAATATGTTAAGGTATAGTGAAAAGAGTGCTGAACTTGGGAGTCACTAAGCAAGAGTTCAAATTCTGTCTTTGTCATTTACAGACGTGTTAAGATAGTTTTTATGTTCTTTGTCAATGTATAAAATTAGGTTAAGTGACAAACTCTCTGATCCTCAATTTCATCTAAAAATGAGAGGGCTGATTATTATCTGACTCTATCCAGATCTAGATCTCTGGTCTTACATGTATCTGTCTTTGTAAAGGTAGAAATTACAATCTAGGTGTAGAAAAACATGATTTTGAGTTGTTGTTCTTCAGAAAAATGAATATTACATGCTGTTTTGCATCTGGTTTGAAATGGAGATGTTCAGTTAAATTAGCTTTTATATGTCCTTAGGAGGATATATTTTGGTTTTGAAGCATTTCAAATAATTAAGCTATAATTATGACATGATAACTAATGAATGACATTTTGGTCACCTACTTATATAATAAAAGCTTTTGTCAAAAGGTTCAGAGTAAGAAATAAAAGACTAAATAAGGCCTTGAATAGCTTTATTGAAATCTGTATAAATAAACATGCACATTTCAAATGTAAACTCAAGTGAACTCAAGTGCAGACAAAATTTTAACCTCTGTCATGCAGGAGGTTAGTTTACATTAGAAAAAAAAAAAAAAACAAACCAAAAAAAAAAAAAAAATTCAAAAAGCAGCTTTAAAATACCAGGATGAAACACCAGCTTTAATATCAAGGTATAAAGCAAAAGCCATGTTCAACATACCTCGTTTATCCTGGTCAAATGCATCTTTTTTTTCCCTCTTTTTAATAATGCTAACATAAATAAATAATTTACCAAAATGTGCACTCACAGAGTGAACTTTTATTTACAATACACAATTTATAACCTATTGTATTTGATTAGTTCAAGTGAAGAACATACTTTTTGCTTCAATAACAGTGGGACACAAAGCAATTCCTCAGGTCATAGGTAGGTACGTGAAGTGTGTCCCAGCACTTAAAAGATTTCCTATTAAAGGCAGTATTGTATGCCAATCAACAATACATTCTTTCAACTAGATCAAAGGGAAAGCAGCAAATAAAAAATGATTAAAATGTTCACACATATTTTTGGCATCCTGAATCCTTGAATGTGGTTAACTAAATCAAATTCAAGGTTTTTATGCTTTATATGCTGTACAGGTTCTGATTCTGGAACATGCAAATGCCAATTCTCTTATAACAAGTTACCTTCTGAGAAAAGCTGTAAGGCTATGGTGAATTCCATCAGGAACACACAAAGAAAATTAACAGACCTACCTTTAAAGCCAATTGTCCATTAATGATTTAAAGGCAAGTATATGAAAAAAATCTCATCTAAGCTTGATGTACAGTTATTATTATGGATATAGAATACTATTAAGTATGACCTTATTTTATAGTAATTGGGAGAGCTGAAAGTTGCCAAACTATGAAAATATGGGGCAGAGAAAAATGAGCAGCGCAAATTTAAACTTTGGACTAATACCAGATTAAAGTTATGCATTTCTTATAAGCAAGTTAAGAATTTTAATGTCTAAGTAACAGATCCAACAGCAATAAGGAATATTTAACTGAAAAATGACTTCATATGCAGTGAGAAATATAGAGCTTGCTCCACAGCAGCAATTAGACGAACATAATATTCTTGATGTTTAATGATACCACAAAGAGTAAATAACCTTTCTGAGCTTATTTCTTCCATCATGATTCAGTTTTTCTTAATAGGCCAGCTTGATTATTAGGGAAAGACTTGAAAATTTGGTTTTCCAAAAAATACTACTGCAGTATTTATGCTGCATTTACTAGTGCAGCTAAATAGTATAGTAGTATGAATGGTTTAATACACATGATTAAGTTCATCCAAAAACTAGGCTTAGTCATTGTTTTCTTGCAGTCTTATTAGAGTAAATTAAATGACCAACATCCACAAATTTAACATTTGTCATCAGTTAACTCACATCCAAAACAATTAAAGAAACATAATTCATCAAAACAGCAGCAAACTTAAAAGGGGTTTATTTGTGATTTCCTATATATATTTAGCTTGTAAATACAAGACTGTAAATGTATTAAGAGACAATTTCTGTTAAAGTTTTCATTGTGTTTCACTTCAAGTAACTGCACAAGTTAAAATCTGATAAAGAATTTACATTCTCTTATTTGAAACTCCCCGTCTCAGACTTCTGTTTTAATGTGGTGGGTAACTTCATTATTTCAACAGAAACCACCTGCAGGAAAGTCTCTTTTATGGCTTCTAGGACTTTCATTAGTTAGTGTGCATACAATTTTCATTTTCTATATCATTGTCATTCTCATTACTATCTTCATCACTCTCTAATGGGATGCCTGTGGCAGCTGAAGCACCTTGTTTAGTTTCTCGGTCAAGGGGAAAAAAGCCAGTTCCACTGAAAGTGTCCTGTCTCTGGTAGAAGAGCACATATGCTGCTTTGGACTGTAGGAGCAAACAGACACACAGACAGACACACAGACAAAGAGTGTTAACATAGTAATGATGTTCAAATGGTGACTGATATGATTTGAGAAGCAAGATGAAGTCAAGTAAGTGAATAATATGTGACTTAATGAATAGTAGATGGTAAAAAGGGAATTTAGTTTAACTGAGACACTCAGAACCACTTAAAAAAATCTAATGAACTAAAACTTACCATTGTATATTTTCTTTCTAATAAGATAAAAAAACACAAGTGAGGAATCCTATTTACATAAATAAAAACTATTTCAGACTCATTATTATACCATTAAATTCCTAAATAACAGAATTATATTGTAAATATAATTAAGGGCAAATTAAAAGTAGTTCAAACTTGGATCAAAACAGCACCTGAAACATGTGCTAAATATTGATTACATACATATACGGTCTTGTCTAGGAATTAAAAACTCAGAAAGCAACCTGCAGTTCCTGACCTAACAGAATTGTTTGAATTTTAGGACAGAAAAGGACCTTTCTGATCATTTGTATTAACTCCCTGATGTATCCAGATGAAAGAATTTTGGCCAGAGATTTAAGGTGACTTGAGTTGTCACATGGAGAGATGATGATAAAGTCAGGAAAGCTAGATCTCATAGTGCTGCTGCTCCGTGATATTTCAAGAAATGTAAAACACGAAACAAGGTAACATCCCATTAATAATAGAACATTTGTGGGACCAAATTCACTGAAAACCCTGGGTGACAAAGAAACACAAGATGGACAATAGAAATCAAATTAGCTGACATATTCTTTTACCTCTATAGATTCCCTCTATACTGATAGAAGACAATGCTCTCTGGGTTCTGGTGACACCCTTCTCTCCAGATTCTCCTTCTAACTTTCTTAATATTTCTTACTTAGTTCTGATGGATAATCATTAATTGTAATGCTTACCAATTGTGAGTAAGGCCTCTAGGATCTGACTTTGGGTTCTCTTTTTTTCTTCCCTCTCTATGTTCTCTCACTTGGTTTAACATCTCCTCAGCTCCCCAGGGTTAAATTTATATACTTTGCCCTAATTTCCCTCTTGTATCTCAGGCTCATTGCCTGTTTAGTGGACATTTCAAAATGGGATGTCCCATGGTCATCTTAAACTCAACATATCAAAAACTAATTATTTTGTTCCCATATTCATTCCATCTACTGAAGTTTCCTGTTACTGCCAGGGGTATGGGAACTGTGGCATTATGGTGTACTACTCACTCTTCCTCAATCCTTATTTATTATTAAATTTTGTCATTTCTTTTTCTCATCACACTTCTCAGACTCCTCAGAAAACCAACACTGTATAGTTCTGGACCCCTCTCTTCACCTCCCACTTGCACTACTGAAATAGCCTCCTGTTTGGTCCCACTCCCTCCTATTTCTTCTTACTCCAATCCATCAATGTTAAAGTAATCTTCTTAGGGCACATGTCTAACCACATCACCCATTCTTCTTTCTCTTCCAATATATATATATATATACATATATATATATACACACACATACATATATATATATATATATACATATATACACACACACATACATATATATATATATATATATATATATATATTTGCTTTTTGCTGAGGCAATTGGGGTTAAGTGACTTGCCCAGGGTCACACAGCTAGGAAGTGTCTGAGACCAGATTTGAACTCAGGTCCTCCTGACTTCAGGGCTGGTGCTCTAACCACTGCGCCACCTAGCTGCCCCTCTTCCAATCTATATTTAGTGTCTCCCTATTACCTCTAGCATATTTTGGCAGGCATTTTAAACTTCACAATCTGGTTCCTCCCTATATTCCTATTCTTTTTATTAACTTGTACCCTCTCCACAAAGTCTATGGTTTGACCGTATTGAACCCCTTGAAAGTTCCTCATATACCATTCTGGCCTGCCTGTCACTTGGTTGTGGGCTGTTCTCCTTCCTCACCTTTGGGAATCCCTCATTTCCTCGGAAATTCAGCTCACGAGTCAACTTTTGCATGAAATTTCTGCTAACCTCCCAGCTGCTAGTGTTCTCCCTCTCCAAACTACTGTGTATTTATTTTGCATATATTCTCCTTAAAATTATACAGGCATGTCTCCCCAGTCAGAAGGTAGATTACTTGAGGCCACAAACTGTTTTACTTTTGTCTCTATATTCCCAGCATGTAGGATTTGACAAGATTTTTCCTATCTAGGCTAGCCTTTGATAACAATGCATCTAAAGGAAACAAAAGCAATATATTCAGTGCACAGTAAAATGTCAAACAAGTTAAAGAGCAAAGTTCTTAGAAGGAAGAGGAAATCAAAAGGGACATTATGATGTTGAGAAGATAATGACTGAGAAAAGATGGAGATTAAAATACCATTGTTTTACCATAGGTGATACTTTTTAGAGCAAGTCAAAATAACAATAGTCAAATTAAAAAAAAAAGTGGAAGAGTAAAAACAAATAAGGAAGAATTAGAACTGAACAATATCAGTGATGTAGTCTTCAGTGATGAATTTATTATATTCAAGAAAAGAAAATATTTTATTTGAGAGCTGCTGGTAAAACTGCAAAACAGTTTGGCAGAAATAAGATTTAAATCACCATCTCATACCACATGCCACAATATACTCAAAGCAGAAAAGTCCCTTAATGATCATATCATTTATTAAAAAAATCACCTCTGAAACTTGAAAAGAGTAAGAATAGGCATTTTCCATAGCTATGGGTAAGGGGGCAAGTTTTTATTCATGTAAGGGATAAAATTTCAATTACATGAAATTGAGAAACTTTTGTAAAAACAAAATGTAGTTAAAATTAAAAGGAAGCTGCTGACTGAAGTAAAAAAACCAACAACTTTGATCTAAGATATATAGAAAATACACACATAAATAAGTGGTCAAAGGATATGAAGTTATCAAAAGAATAATTATAAACTATTTCTAAAAGATGACTACAAATCACTAATAACAGGAGAAATGTAAATTTAAAAAGTTCATGTATTATATCTCAACCAGCAAAATGTCAAAGAGGATACAAAGTTGGGAAGAGTCAATAGTGAGTTATAGAAAGTAGGTGCACTATTACTAAATCAACTGATCTAATAATTCTAGAAAGCCACCTGAATTTAATCTAAGAACATAGATAAAATGTTCAAGCCTTTGGATTCCATGATTCCTCTTTTAGGCATATGTTGGCAAATATATATAAATGTAATAAATAAAAACACAGTGTTCTATAGTGGAAACAACAGTACTAACTCTGGAGTCAGAAAAACTGCATCTAATCTCACTTCTTGTGTTTAATACCTGTGAGGCCTAAGGCAAGTCACTTAATGTCCATGGGCCACAATTTCCTTATTTGCAAAATGAGGGATCTGGGCTAAATTGCTCTTAAGGTCTCTCCCAGGTATAGATTTGAATCCATGAATGGAAAAAAAAAATGAACAATGTACAATTATAATGATCAAGCTTGTCTCCAGGGAAGAGATTATAAAATATATCTCTTCCTTTTTTTGCAGAGATGTAGGACCATGGATCTGGTACATCACCTGTGGAGCTATATTTGGTGATGTGTTGGTTAATTTTGCTAGATTGCATTTTATTCTCTTTTACTCTTACTTACAAGAGATGATTTATGAGGTGGAGGAGGGATGTATTTGGAAATGAAGATGATGTAAAACAAACAAAAAAAATCAATAAAAAGAAAAGAACAAAAAGAAAGTCATCGTTGAATGGGGAAAAAAACTAGACCCCCCAAGGATCATAGTTTTTTTTTTAATTGAAGCAGTCTTAGAGATCATCTACTTTAATCTGCTCAGTTTAAAGATGAGAAAATGAGGCCCAGAAAGATGGAATGGATGTGAGATACTGAACTGAAGGAAAGAAGTAAAAACATATGCAAGCGTATAATAACTTCTCTTAGAAAAGGGTTCAGCAAACTACTATCTGAGAGCCAAATCCTGTGTCTCAGGAATAGTTTTTACATTTTAAAATACATTAAAGTTTTATTTAATAAAGTAAAAACAAACTGTTTTTAGTTCTCAGACAATACAAAAGTGAGCAGATGGCAGGAGTTTGCTGACTCTACCCTAGAATTTTGACAGGGAAGAGAGAGGATGGAAAGCAAGTTGGATGAATGGTGGGGCTGAACTTTTTTTTTTTTTTTTTGGCAAGGCAATTGGGTTTTAGATGACTTGCCCAGAGTCACATAGTTGGTAAGTGTTAAGTGTCTGAGATCACATTTGAATTCAGGACCTCCTGACTGTAGGACTGGTACTCTACTGTGTCATTTACCTGCCCTGTACATATTTTTCTTTTTAAGGTAAGAGATATATTTTTCTGTTGCATAATTTTTTGCTTTGTAATGTGTTGCAGTCTTCTCATAGCCACATAATATTTATAATTTTCCAAAGGCAACAAATACAGTTCAATCTCTTCTTACTCAATTCTGGGTTACTGTCAGTGGTCATTGTCAGTATCTGTCCAAGATTCATATACACTGATGAAATTAACAGCTTGATCATACAACTCAAGAAATAAAAACAACTTATTTGCTTTTGCAAGTTATCAGAGTTTTACTAAGCAACTGTCCAAATAGGGAAAAATCACTTTCTTCATGGAGTAGGGTTTTTTTCTTCTCAATGAATCTAAGCATGTTACATAATACAACAGACAGGAAGAAAAAGCGCTACGGACTATGGAAGCAGATAAGAGAAGGGTCAGGATATTTGCTGGGTCATGTCTAGATTGAAGCGTTCTATAATAAAATGTAGACTGAAGTAAGAACATGATTATAAAGTCATTAAAATTAGGCTGGCCAATCTCTTTTTGGGCATGGGCATATGCACCTTGATGACAAAAGAGGAAAGAGAAAGGGCATTTGAAACTACAGAAAAAGGAGTTTTAATCTCTCCTCTTATCCATCACTTTCCAATCCTCCTCCTCCTCTCTTTCTCACTTCCTATCACTTAGGTGCCTACTATTATTGTCTCCTGCCACCCTGTCTCACAAGATGAAGTGGCCTTCCTCCTTTCTAAGGATAATCCCTTCTGCTTGTTCAAGAGATAGCATTCCATCCTGTTTTCTCCAATGAACTGCCTCCTTCCTCATTCTCTATCATTTACCCTCAGTATCTATCTACTGGCTCCTCCCCTACTTGTACAAACTTGTGCATGTCTCTCCAACTCTCAAAAACTCTCTTGTAAATCTTCCATTCCCACTATCAAACTGTATGTTATGTATAGGATGATACAAAGAGGCAAACTCTTTGAAAAGACTGTCTACAATAGGGATTTTCCCTTTCCTCTCCTTCATTCTCTTTTTAATACCTTACAATTTGGTTCCCAACTTTCTCAAAGTTACCAACGACTTCTTAAATGTCAATTTCAATGACCTTTTCTCAGTTCTCATTCTCAATTTTTCTGACTCCAATAGGTGGGGTTCAGGATTGGAGTTACTTTCTTCTCCTGGATAACTCTATTCTCTCCACATTTTTGGAACCCCACTTTCTCCTGGCATGGTTTTCCCTTTATCCATATGACCACTCCTCCATTTTCTCTGCTGGATGCTTATCCGGATCATGCTGTCTAACCAAAGACATCCCCTAGGGGCTCTCTCCTGGACCATATTCTCCTTTCCCTCTGTTCTACTTCACTTGTTGATCTCATCAGCTCCCATGGATTTAACGACTATCTTTATGCTGCAACTTCTTTGCTGACTTCCAAACTTGCATCTCCAGTGACCTTTTGCACATCTTCAACTGGATTAAACACAATGTGTGTGTGTGTGTGTGTGTTTGCTGAAGCAACTGGGGTTAAATGACTTGCCCAGGGTCACACAGCTAGGAAGTGTTACGTGTCGGAGGCTAGATTTGAACTCAGATTCTCCTGACTTCAGGGCTGGTGCTCTATCCCACAATGTGTTCAAAATGGAACTCAAAGTCCTGCCCCGACACCCTCCCTGCCTCCTAACTTCTTTATTACTGTTGAGGGTAACACCAACCTCCCAGTCTTACAACCTAATCTGCCACTCTTGACTCCTTGTTATCTCTCACCCCTTCTACACTTTCCCTCTACCCCCATATATAATCTGTTGCCAAGGCCTGCAAATTTTGCCTCTGTGACATCTTAAATTTGCCCTTTTCTCTCCTTTGATACTGCTGCCCCACCCTGAGACAGAACCCCAAATCAGGCTTGGACCATTGAAGCAGCTTGTTGGGGGGTTGCCCGCTTCGTGTCTGTCCCAACACCAGTTCATCCTCCATCTGGTCTCTACGGTGATTTCCCTATAGCACAGGTCTAATCATGTCACACAGGCAAAGAAAGTGCCCATTTTCACTTACTCAATCAACTTCTGGTGACTTCTTAGTGCCCCATCCATCATACACAAAATCCTCTGGGGTTCTAAGCGTTTTCTAACCTATCCCATTGTTCCAGTCTATTTATAACATCTTCCTTGCCATGTACTCTTTGATCTGGCGACACTGGCCCTACTGGTTGTTCCATGAACAAGCCATTCCATCTGTACCATGGGCATTTTCTCTGGCTGATCTTCCTTCCTGGAATGTTGTCCTCTGTCCTTCTCTTTCCATCTGCTGGCCCCAACTAAAATCCTATCTTCTTTTAAAGGAAGTCTTGCTGTTCTTAATTCTAGTGCTTTCTCTTTTAAATTTATTTCCCATTTCGGACATGGCTCTCTTCAACAATGAAATGTTTCAAACCACCTCCAATTGTTCACTGAAGAAAGCCATATACACCCAGAGAGAGGGATGCGAAATGTGGACCACAACATAACATTCTCATACTCCTTGATTGATGTTTGCTTACATTGTGTTTCCTTTATCTGATATATCGTTTGTGTAGATAAGATTTTTCTTGCACACCAATGATAAGTTTGGAAATATGTATACATATATTCGATTTGCCAATATTTTAACATAATTAACATGTAGTGGATATCCTGCCATCTAGGGGAGGGGTGGGGAGTTGGGGGGAAAAATTTGTAACGGAAAGCTATGTAAGGGTTATTGTTGAAGAATTACCCACACATATGTTATGCAAATAAAATAAAAATTAAAAAAAAAATTTATTTCCCATTTCCCCCACAATTAGCTTGTTTGAACATATTTGTTTGCTTGCTGTTTCCTCTATAAGACTGTAAGCTTCTTGAGAGCAGGGACCACCTTCTGACTCCTTCTTTTATTCTGAATTATTCATTGCTTGTTGTTGTTTGTGCTTAAAGAATAAAATGATATCATTATGTTGGGGGTTAAGATACAGTGTGTGTGACCCTGGCTAAGAAGACCAATATAAGGTCAGACTATAGGTTGGTAAATAAATAGTTCATATGAACATTTGGAAGGAAGATGGCCTTTATATTTGCACATCTCATGTTTTTGTGGAGCTCCTACAATTCTGCTTTGCTCACAAAGTGCAGTGCCTTCCCTGATATGGGCATACCAGGGTCTTCCATGTCTCACAACAGATTCCAAAGTTCTTCAGCTAGACCTTGGGGCATCTTTCTTTATTACTCCTTTGGACTTCCATGTGAGCACTTGCCCCATGTGAGTTCTCCATAGTCTTTTAGGCAAATGTACATTTGACATTCAAACAAGGTAGTCAGCCCATTGGAGTTGCATGCTCTGCAACAGAATTTAAATGCTTGGCAGTACAGCTCATTAAAGAACCATAGTACCCAGTACTTTATCCTCCAGTGATCTTCAGAGTCTTTCTAAAGCAATTCAAATAGAAGCCATTCAATTTCCTGGCATGGTGCTGGTACACTTCCTAGGTTTCATAGGCCCAACACAATGAGATCAGCACAACAGCTCTGTAGACCTTGAGTTTGGAAAGCAACCCAATGCCTCTTCTTTCCTATATGTTCTTCTACAGCCCCCCAAACACTGAGCCAGTTCTGGCAATGTGTGCATGAACATCATTTATGGGTACATCCCTGAAAAGTATAAAGCCAAGGCAAGTGAACTGATTCACAGCAGCCAAAATTTCTCCATTTACTGTAACCAGTGCTTCCATGTATGGGTGGTATGGAGTTGGCTGGTGAGGGACAACTTTTCTCTTGGTGTTGTCAGGTAAAATTAACACAAGTGGCAGAGGACTGATCAAGAGATCACCTGAAGCATTTCAGTCTCAGAGGCTGCATTTGAGTGCACAATCTTTTGTGAACAAAGTCACACACCAACTCTTCTTCCATTTTAGTCTTGGTTTGTAACCTTTTCAAGTTAAATAATTTAACATCAATGTGGGAGTTGACCTTGATGCTGTTTTCGACCTTTTTGAAGGCATGTAACAACACTGCGGAAAACATCATGCTAAAAGCATGAAAGCAAGTTCACCATTTTGCTTGATCCAAAATCCATGCAAATAGGTCGATATGAAACTGACTGACAACACTGATGAACTTCTCTGGGCAACCCATTTGAAAGCTCAGCACAATGCCTAGGATATAGGAGATGCTTAATGAATGTTTACTGACTCAATGACTAAGATTCATCCAACGTCAAGAGAACCCAATGAACAGCTTACTGGGGAAAACTTCTATACTAACCAGATGAGTTCATGAACAAGACTGGCATAATAAGCCAGGAAGGCATGGGTGGATTATGACAAGATAAGGAAGCCAGAGTACTGAAGAAGAGATGGAAAGAAATGAAAATGTTTGTAAGGCAGAGGAAAAGACTGAAAGTATAAGGCAAAAGAAGTGATGATTAATGCAGCAACATTCCAAAGTAGGCTAGGATAAAGGACTCCTAGTGAAAAGGTTGTAACCTTGTTTCTGTCATTATATCAACTTAAAAAGACAGATTCCCCTCCTCTTAACTGCTTGGCAACTCTTCCTCAAGAAGAACTAATGTTTATCAGTCCTGAATTACTAGAATACTTACAACATAAAAAACTAACTAAATTATGCCCCTTTCTGTGGGTATTTTTTCACATCTAAATTTAATTTTAACAGTCTAAAAAAATGCTTTTTATTTGGAGACAACAAAAACAGGTACTTACCACAATTTGGTCTTCAGAACCAGTTGAGACACTAGTGTCATCAAAATAGTACCATTTTCCATCATCTTTATTTTTAGCGAAAGCAGTATCTAGAGTGAAATGTGGTCCCTTTAGTGAGTAGTCAATACTTTACTTAAAACTATTTAAGTGGGAAAATCATATATATGAAGCATATCTATAAATCCACAAAATACTCAATTACTTGTATGCAGGGTAGCAGGTATTTCTTATAGAACATTGTGATATTGAGCAATTTCAATGAGACTAACATCTCTTCTGCTCCAAGTAACGTGCTAAGGAAATTATTTGCCATAAATTACCAACCCTAAAATTTCACTATCTTAAGATTTTCTAGAAAACACTAATTAAAAAAAAAACACACAATTATATTTGGCACCAAAATATTTTCTTAAACAATTCACAAACATGGAAATTCACCATTTCAAGTGTCAAAAGGAATAACTAATAAATTCTTAAAGCTTCTTTTTTTTTCCTTAAGTCTCATTCTACACAACCCTTCCTGATTCACATAATTATAAATGCTTTCTTTCTTTTCAAATTATCTTGTATTTATCTGCTGCATCGTGGGGAAGCTGCCAGTATCTTGAAGGCTATTTGTCTTTGCATTCAAAAGCATCTTTAAGAATGCCACTCAATAGAGAGTAGGATCTTAATAAATGTTTATCAAACAAATCATACCCCAGTTTTTTTTTAAACTGTTACTGTCTTTGTCCTTGCTTCCCTTCTTTTCTGTTACATAAATAACAATTGGGATTAAGAAAGCAAAACCCAGTCCTTTAATCATATACTCTTAAAACAGCTATAAAACATTAATGTATGTAAATTCAGATATAATTTCACTACTAAAATTATTTTTTAAATTACTTTTTGGATATTTCTTGGTAAGAAAAAACTTAAAATTAATCTTTTGCTACAGAGAAATACAAGACTTTGTTAAATAAATTAGGGTTGGACAATTGGTGTTCAGTTGTTTTACAATCAACTCCTTATCTTAAGAAAATGATTTTGTTTTTCATTATAATGACCTGAAGAAATAAACAAGTTCAAATTCATATCTTAAAAATTTCATCACCTTTAATATCTATGATTAAAATTTTGATGTTTATAAACCATAACTACAAATAATATATAAAAATCAACTTACAGTGCCCTCCTCCCATTCCTCCATAGTGATTGGACACAGCAATCAAATTGTAGCGGCAAGGCCCTGCATTTGGATTAATAAGGAATTCTGACATATCCAAGTCACTGTTTAAAGAAAAACTCAAGTTACTGATAGATTATTATGTATTCAATAAATACTGATTTCTATTATCAGGAACAATTTGCTTTTTTACAGATATTACTACCTCCCAGACATTTCCTGCTCTCTACTGGCCTTCCCTGACAGAGTGCTTCTGGGAGGTTCTGGGATAGAATAAAATTTGCTTAGGGATGCAGAATTTAAACTTATTCCATTGTTCGCAGTTATCTACCTAGTGCTACCCAGATTTATAATGTCAATACATTATAAATAGCTAAAATACTCTTATTATCTTGAATGAGAATTCCATTATTTCTAAAATTAAGTGATTTTCTAACATTTAGCAAATGCAATTCAAACTTACTTAATAGGAAAATCAACTAATGTGTCCAACTTATCCCTCATGTATCTGCTGTAAGAAAAACGTTTAAGATGAACCACCAGTACAGGAGGCAGTGACCATAAATCTAATTTTTTTGTAGCCTGCTGATGTTCTTTACAATTTGGACAGTACCTAAAATAAAGAGAAATATTTGTAAACGATTAAAATAAACAAAAGCAGCAAAAGATACTAGTTATATCAACAAACTTAATAAAGAAGTAATTTTCATACCTTTAACAAAAAGCATTGTTTCTTTATTCTTATTATATGTTCTAAAAGATTTTAATCATTTAACAAGATGAAAATAAATATGTGAAAGTACCATTTACAATGAAAAGAATGACACTTGGATTACTTAAAATCTATTAAGATAGGGACTTTTCCATGACAAATATTTTAGGATAGCTATACAATTTGTGAACTGGAATTTAATTTATATTTCTGTAACTTTCTAATTAATTTACACAAATCTGAAAATGTAACTGTAACTACACATAGAGACACAGAGAGCTATATTTGAAGGACTATACATTCTCAAAATAATAACATTTAATAGGCTAATCATCTAAATTAGTGTTTATTAACCATTAGTCAGTTAATTTTTCGCATCAAGAAGGACATACCTGAGCAAAAATCCTTATAGGAAATAATTAGAAACAATTATTTAACATTGTCGCTTACCAAGGATCTTCAGCACCTAGCTTTTCTTTTGTAGTAAAAAGTTCAATACAATCTTTTAATTTCACAAAAGGTTTTTTGGGAGGTTTATATTCCACACTTTCATGTTTTTCAAAATCCTAAAGAGAAGTATTTCTTGAGTTAAGAGAACAAATGAAACAAAACTCATTTTAGTGATATCATCCTTACTATGAAAAATAATGACAAGCTCCTAAAATATGAAGAATTTCTCTGAAAGTATCAAATAATATTGCAGCTAATACTTTTTAACAAATTTCTAAAATACTCTTTAAACCACAACTTTTTAAATGTAAACATTTTAATGAACTTTTCATTATTTTTAGCAAATGCTTGAAATAATTTTTTTTTTTCCCCTGAAAAGTCTTTTCTCTAAAAAGCCTGGTGAAAAATGTGTACTAAATAGATTCAATATACATGTCAACATTACTGTGCATCATTAATTTTAGGATGCTAAACTGAAAAATTAATGAAGTGACTTACCTCAGCTGCATTATCATCAAAGTATCTTTTTTTCAATTCAGGATCCCAATCCAAAGCAAGGAAAGATCTTTCTAAGATTAAAAAAAAATTTTGTCTTTTAAATATCTAAAAGCGTTTACTATAATGTTTATACAATGTTTAAATATTTTTAACATATTTAGGGAACTAGGGAGATTTTATTTCCTTTACTTCAGTAATCATTGATTAAGCACTTACTAGGAGCAAATAACTACGTCTGGTGCTGGGGATAAAACCAACACAGTGGAAGAGCTATTCCCAAAGACATGTTTGTAAATTAGCAATTAAAAAATGGGATCTTACTGAAATGAGTTCAGTACAAATTCAACAAATTTTGAATAGATATTACTCATTTCTAAAATAAAGCCTTCAACAATAGTTAAAATTGTCCTGTTTTAGATAGAAAAACTTTAAGAAAAGATTAAATTTATGTATGTAAATTCTGCATATAAATTCCATAGACACTCCCCCCCCCAAAAAAACCCCAAGATATTTTTGATCAAAATTAGTGTTTAAAGTTCCTATTCAGAAACAAACTTACCATCTAGTCTAAGCTGTCTGTCATCAAATCTAATATGTCTAGTATCATCTTTGATGTAATTGATATCTGTATTGCCTAAGTTGTTGAACTGGAATGTAAATAATCGCTTTTTGTGTCCCATGAGGAGTTGACCTTTGCAAGTTTCTTCAGTACATAATCCATTCTCAGAATCATTATCTCCTCCAACTGAATCTTCAGACTGACTATTCTCATTCTCTGAAGGAAGTTCTTGATCCTGGCTGGATTCATCATCTGGCTCATCTGTTTCCATTTCGCCTGAGGAAGTATAATAGTTAAAAACAAAAACAAAATCCTTCAAATAACCCTGAAAACCTTATTTTCTTCACTCTTAAACTCTAAATCAGGAGTCAGTAAAATACTTATAGAAAAGGCCTTTGATTTTAGAAATCTATTAGTTTAAAAATAAATCCCATGGATTTCAAGGTTGTTAGCTCATTTTTTCCTGTCTTTCACCATTGTTTTTTCATTCATTATTTTTTCACCACTATGCCAGGTGCTGGGAATAAAAGAATGAAAGCTAACATAATCTAAGTGGTATTTCCAAGGACATGAAAAAAAAAATCAAATTTTTACTGGTGATCAAATAAACCTTAAACAACAGAGAAAATAAACACTTTCTAAAATGTAAATAACTCTTACTTGGGGAACATTCTTCATGTATTCCATTTGGGCCATTCCCATTAATATTTTGGTCTTTACAACAATGTAGGGATCCTTCTGTTTCTTCAGTTTCAGTAGATGTTTTTACATAACGACTAAAATAAAATCAGGGTAAATCATGAATTACATATTCCACAATGTCCTATTCTGTGCCCTCCTCCTCCCTCTGGCATAAGCGATCACAAGCAACTTTACAATGAAAAAGTCTGATGGACAAATTTCAGATGTAGGTAATATTCAAATGTAAATTCACATTATAAAACATAGTACACCACAAGTAAAATTGACTAATATGATATGCATATTGTCTTTTATTTCTAATAAGTAAAATTAATTCTAAGACTTAAATTTAGCATTCTTTCTAAAGTTGTGAAAAAGACAATGCCTTTTTTCCAATTAACACACAAAAGACTTAATTTTCACATATATGTAAAATGAAGGAGTTAAAATTAGATGATTTCTAAATACAGTGAGCATGGATCTGTACTTAAAAAAAATAAGTGCATTATCGCTCAGGAAGAAAATGATAGATCAAGATTGATATTTGCCAAGAAGCTATATACTGCATTTGGTAGTTAAAGAGGAATCTTTTAAAAAGCTACCTATCAATACTCAATCTTCTAAGAAAAACAACCAGCTACATATGTTGTGAAAGTACTTTACAAACATTTAATTAGACATTTATTTAGATTTTTTATTTACTTTTTTAATGTGTACCTACCACATCCTCAATAATAAAAGATTGTAGAGTTTTTCTTCAGTATTATTTCTAGGTACTGCCATAAGAAAAGGTTGACCAAAGAGTGATGAACCACTATGGTGGCTATAACCTGTGTGTCTGTATTTTTCTCTTAAGCAAACAGGAATTATGACTTGTTCAGTATCTTCTGTTCTGTTGATGGTAATTTCGAATCTGTAAGAAAAACCTCAAAATGGTATATTTCTTTTGTAAATGTTTCTTAGATAATCTACTGTATAACATGTTGTGAACTTACACATAAATATCATCCCGTTCCATAATACTATTAAGATTTTCATCCATAGCAAATATTCTGTGAAATCTGTGATTGTAGATATCAGTAACTATCATCTAAAAGGAAATAAAAATTGCTATTAAATTGAATTCACAATCCTAAAAAATTAAACATTGCCTTATATATATTTGTCTAAAAAAAGAAAAAAAAAAGGATCTTACCTTATCAGCTGGTACCCCTGACAAAGTAGATAGAGCTGTGCAAAGATCTAGTATGTTTCCAATTTTGGGAACAACTACTTTGTACTAAGCAAAAACAAAACACAAAACAAGAAGTTACAATTTGGCATTTTTGAAGAATGTTAAGATTGAAGCAAGAAGACTTTTCATATACTGTTACTTCCAACAAACTGAATTTCTATCTATTAAGGAAAGGATGAATATAACTTACATTACATGAGACATGTTGATTCATTTCTTTTTATTTCATTACCCCAAAGTCTCCAACAAAAGTTCTATCCTTCAGTCTACAAATTCCAAAAAAATGCATAGCTGTATTCAAATACAGAATGAGTAATAAAAAAAAATGTGACTAAATAAAATTTTTGTTACTAGAAGAACACATGAAGCCAAATGTTCTGATGCTAGAAGGGCCACAAAAGATAAAATGTTTTTTTCTTCTTGATAGTGGGCTATGGTGAAAATAGCAGTGGATTGGAGTCATAAGAAGTATTGTCTGAATCTTTGTTCTTCCACTTACATTCTTCTACTTTCACTATATTCATTGGTAGTGGATCCTGGCTAGATTCATTATCTGGATCATTTACTTCTCAACCTGTTGTAATCTAATTTTTGACATCACAACTCAACTGAAACTACTTTCTCCAAAGTTAGTTGGTTCATCACCCATTGTCACTTCCCCTTCTACTGCAACTATATGTGAACAATAAGACCCAATCCAGCCCCCACTTCACTCTCTTTCTCCCTCATACTCTTCTCTATAGAAAATTACAAGATCTAATATATTCAATCATGAGCTCCAGTTATGCATTTTCATTTGCCTACTGGACATTTCAATAGCCATCTCAGCTTCAACATCCAAAAGAAAGCTCCTTTATCTTTTTTTATGGAACATGTGTCTCTTTAAAACTCCCTTATTTCTGTCATCCTTCCAGTCACCTGGGTTTGCAACATTGGCTTCTTGATCCCTCATATCACATATCTGCATCTGCAAAATTTTATCTTTTTTAACTCTACAACATCCCTCACATCTATCTCTATTGAAATGGCCACCACTCTTGTTTAGGCCCTTATGCCTCTGGCTTGGAATACTAAAACAGCCACCTAACTAGTCCCCCTTCAAGTCTTCCCTGCACTACAATTCATTCTTTATAAAGCTTAAGGGTACTTTCCTAAAACATAGGTGTGATCATGCTACTTTCATACTCCACAAAGACCAATCTCTTCCTATTGGCTGTAGTATAAAATAAAATAAATTCTTTTGGTTGGCTTTTAAAGCTTTTTACAATTTGGTCCCAATCTACTTTTTCAACCTTCAAAAACAAATCAAAATCAACCACAAAAGATTTCTATTACACAACTCTCCTTTGTGAGTCATGTAGGCCAGAAAGATTGGCCCCTATGTTCCAAGCATGACACATGCTGTCTCCTGTTTCTGCCACTGCATTGGCTGGCTCCTATCTATGCCTACAAAGTGGTCTTTCTTCACCTCTGTCTCTTAAGACTGCCCTATTTCCTTCAAAAATCAGCTAAAACTTTGCCTTCAACATAAAGCCCTTCCTGATCTTCTTAGCAATTTTTTTATATATACATATTTCCTCTTATAGTAAGCTCCTTGAGGATAGGGACCATACATTTTTTGTATGAGTGGTCCACAGAAGCCCTAGCTACATATCATGAGTCTAATAAATTCTTACTGACTGACATATTCTAAATGGAATGGGATATAAGTAACAGGACTGAGAAATAGAAAAATCTTTCCTGCTCTTCTTGAGTGTGCTTTTTGACAGTAGTTTTATCTGATATGCTGTAAATTACATCTACTTACATGTAATAAAATGTTTTCTAGAGATCAAAATTTATTTTGGTTTATGTCAATTCTTTCCTCCATTCTCATACATTATCTAGTTGATCAAGGGCAGATAAAACTACTTTTCAAGTAAAAAAATGCATCTGGTCATTATCTTTTATTTCTATGATTGAAAACAAACTTTTTTTTTTTTTAAATTAAAGCTTTTTATTTGCAAAACATATGTATGGGTAGTTCTTCAACATTGACCCTTACAAAGGTTTCTGCTACAGATCCCCCCCGCCCCAGTCCCCTCTACTCCCCTAGATGGCAGGAAGTCCACTACATGTTAATTATATTAAAATACTTGACAAGTCGAATATATGTATACCTATTTCCATACTTATCTTGCTGTGCAAGAAAAAATCGTTATCTACAAAAAAAAAAAAAATCTGAGAAAGGAAACCCAATGCAAACATTCATCAATAGAGAGCACAAAAATATTATGTTGTGGTCCACATCTCATATCCCTCTCTCTGGGTGTATATGGCTTTCTTTACTGAACAATTAGAACTGGTTTGAAACATTTCATTGTTGAAGACAGCCATGTCCATCAGAATTGATCATCATATAATATTGTTGTTGCAGTGTATAATGATCACCTGGTTCTGCTTATTTTACTCAGCATCAGTTCATGCAAGTCTCTCCAGGCCTCTCTGAAATCATCCTGCTGGTCGTTTCTCACAGAACAATAACATTCTATAACATTCATATACCATAATTTATTCAGCCACTCTCCAACTGATGGGTATCCATTCAGTTTCTGGTTTCTAGCCACTACAAAAAGGGCTACCACAAACATTCTTGCACATATGGGTCCCTTTCCTTCCTTTAAGATCTCTTTGGGATATAGGTCCAGTAGAAACACTGCTGGGTCAAAGGGTATGCACAGTTTGATAACTTTTTGAGCATAGCTCCAAATTGTTCTCCAGAATGGCTGTATCCGTTCACAGCTCCACCAACAATGCATCAGTGTCCCAGCCTTCCCACATCCCCTCCAACATTCATCATTAACTTTTCCTGTCATTTTAGCCAATCTGACAGGTGTGAAGTGGTACCTCAGGGTTGTCTTGATTTGCATTTCTCTGATCAATACTGATTTGGAGCACCTTTCCATATGACTAGAAATGGTTTTCATTTCATCATCTGAAAATTGTCTGTTCATATCCTTTTACCATTTATCGACTGGAGAGTGGCTTGAATTCTTATAAATATGAGACAATTCTCTACATATTTTAGAAATGAGGCCTTTATCAGAACCCTTAAATGTAAAGATGATTTCCCAATTTATTGTTTCCCTCCTAATCTTGTCTGCATTAGTTTTATTTGTACAAAAACTTTTTAACTTAATATAGTCAAAATTCTCTATCTGGCATTCAATTAAGAGTTCCAGTTCTTCTTTGGACATAAATTTATTCCATCTCCATAGGTATGAGAGGTAAACTATATTATGTTCCTCTAATTTACTTATAATATCACTCTTTATAAATAGATCATGAATCCATTTAGATCTTATCTTGGTATATGGTGTTTAAGTGTGAGTCAAGCCCTAATTTCTTCCACACTAGTTTCCAATTTTCCCAGCAGTTTTTGTCAAATAGTGAGTACTTATCCTAGAAGCTGGGGTCTTTGGGTTTATCAAACACTAAATTGCTATAGTTATTGCCTAGTTTGTTCTGTGATCCTATCCTATGCCACGGTCGACAAATTTCTCAGCTAGTACCAAATGGTTTTGATGACTGCTGCTTTATAATATAGTTTTAAATTTGGTACAGCAAGGCCACCTTCATCAGCCTTTTTTTTCATTAAATCCCTTGAAATTCTTGAGCTTTTGTTCTTCCAAATGAACTTTGCTACTATTTTTTCTAGATCTGTAAAATAATTTCTTGGGAGTTTGATTGGTATGGCACTAAATAAGTAAATTTGTTTGGGTAGTATTGTCATTTTTATTATATTTGCTTGGCTTACCCATGGGAAAAACCCATGGTTTTCCAATTGACTAGGTCTGACTTTTTTGTGTGGAAAGTGTTTTGTAGTTTTGCTTGTATAGTTCCTTACTTTTCCTTGGCAGATAGATTCCCAAATATTTTATACTTTCAACCATTATTTTGAATGAAATTTCTTTTTGTATCTCTTGCTGCTGAACTTTGTTGGTAATATATAAAAATGCTGATGATTTATGTGGATTTATTTTGTATTCTGCAACTTTGCTGAAGTTGTGAATTATTTCTAGTAGTCTAGTAGTAGCACTCATCTGCAAAGAGTGATGATTTGGTTTCCTAATTACCTACTCTAATTCCTTCTATCTCTTTTTCTTCTCTTATTGCCAAAGCTAACATTTCTAATACAATATTAAATAGTAATGGTGACAGTGGGCAGCCTTGTTTCACTCCTGATCTTATTGGGAATGGTTCTAGTTTGTCTCCATTACATATGATGTTTGCTGATGGTTTTAAGTAGATGCTACTAATCATTTTAAGGAAAAACCCATTTATTCCTATACTCTGTTGCCAAACCAACTTCTTAACTAGGAATTTAAAGCTCTTCAAATCCTGGCCTCAACCTACCTTTCTAGCCTAAATATATATTACACTCCACCATGTACCCTTATAGTCTAGTTAAACAGGCCTTTGTTCATAATCTGCACATACATTTCTTCACCTGCCTCCATGCATTTGCACAAGCTGATCTCAACATCTGAAACTTATATGAGCTCTTCCTTCTCTTTCCTCAGTGGCCTAACAGCCACTTCCTTACCCCCAGTTGCAACCCCCATTACTTTGTACTTCAATCCTGACAGAATGTAAGCTGCTTTTTAGCACAAAGTCGATTTCATTTTTGTCTCTATCTTTATATCCTGTCACCTAAATGAGTAAAAAAAGATTGCTTAGTGTCACTGAAGAGCTTTAAAAAAAAAAAATCTTGTCTAGTACTTTTTCCTCAGCAAACCAGGAGATAAAGTTTTTTTTTAATTTTTTTTTTTAAGAAAAACTTGTGTGGATAATTAAATATTAACAAAAAGATTTATGTTTATTTCGTTTAAAATGTAAAGTTTGAAAAGATAACCAAAAATTTCTCATGTTTTCTACTTCATAGGATTTCAAACTTAAGAACTGGAAGGGACATTAGAAGTCACCAAGTTTAGGCATCTACTCATTTTAAGGATGAGGAACCTGAGGGAGGCCTGGAAATATTAACTGATTTGTCTAGTGCCAAAGAGTTAGTCAGTATCTTCCTTTTTCCAAGTTTGGTTCTCTTACAGATTCCAGAGTTTTTCTCCTCACAATTTCCTATGTTTCACCTTCCCATATGCTCCATTACTTGTGGATTTATTATTATTAAATTAAAAAATTTAAACACAGGAAAATATTTCATTATTTGTTCTGAGAGTTATCAGATATAGCTAGTCCACTCGACTAAGTCCATTAGTCCTCTAAGACTATTAAATCTTGTAATTATTTTCTAATCAAAGAACAGAGCAATCAAGATCAAGCATATGAAAGGACTGAAAATGACAAAACAGAAGAGATAGAGATTGCATTATGAACTTATTTTTCTCTAGGTATAGTGACTACTGAAACCTTGTGCCTATGATAGCTTACTGACAGACAATGGCAATTTCAATTTATGCTTTAGATATAAAGCATATAGGTACAATCCAATTACTGGATTTTCTTTCTGTCTCTATGTTTTCTTTTTCTATGTCTCTCTCTATATAAATAAAAGATATGAGAAAGTGAGAATAACAAAGAGAAATTGCATTAGCTCTAATGGACTCACTGTATAGAACAAATCTGATTCTTTGAGATATACATAAACTTGTATTTATAATGAGGGAATATAAAATCTAACTTTAAAGGGAAAAAGCCGCTCTTTGACATCATTAAAAAAAAAAAAATCTGATATATCAACCAGAAGGTAGACCGTGTTGTTATAAATTGTTCCCAACAGTAAACTCTTTTCTTTATTCTTGTTAAGAGTATGGGAAAAGCCCCAAAGAAGTGAAGCAGAAAAAGAAATCATCATGAGAAAAGTAGTTCCACTTCCCTGAAAAGGAAGAAGTATGGGGCAGGGAAATTCCAGTATTTCCTTCCCTAGTATTATTATAAATCTACTTTTTTTTTTTTTTTTTTTAGAAAGAATCAGTAAGGTAGAAATGAAGATGGTAATTTATTTTTGGAAGGTTCCCTATCTTTAATTTTTGTTCTTATGTAGAGCATCCCTCAGATGTACCAATTATGATTGCAGTTGGAGTGAAGTCCATGGGATTTTTTCTGGGTGACTAGGCAGTATAGTGTAATGGAGTGAGTATTGATTGGTCTTAGGGTCAACAAATGCAGAGCTCAGGTTTTAGTTCTGATACATACTACCTATGTGACTCTGGACAATAAATTTCTTTGAGTCTTAGCTTCCTTATCTGGAAAATGGGGAAAATAAGATTGGAACTGCCTACCTCATAGAGTTTTTGTATGGAAAGCCAAAGTAATTTTAAGAATACTATAAATATGTGAATTATTCATATCTTTCTGGCCTTTTCTTGTCCCAGTTTGATTTCCAAGGGAGTTTGGGGACACTAGAATACAAACTGCAACCAAAAACTGATATATTCAGTGACTTTAGAGGCAACTGTTAGGTCAACTGGGGAAAAAAAAAATCTATGATGAGTTAGACAGACTATGACTTACTACTGGGCAATATATGCATATTATATGATGATTGCATTCTAAAGAATACCTTGCAATCTTTGCATGGAAAGGTAAAAATGACATACATTTTTAGTTGCTTGTACAGTGGTGGTGGATTTTTCACTGATGGATTTCATGTACTTTTGACCAAACTCTTTCAGGAAAGAGAAATTTTCTCCATTTGAAATTAAATAAGGCATGTGTTCACTGCAAGTTTTACCTATAAGCACAGCTAAATGACCAGATTTCAAAAGTTTCCCTGACCAAAAACATCTTTATCACTAAGTTTACTCAACTGCTACATTAAGAACTCACAGATTGGGGTTAAAATCCAAAAGGCTAGGTATTGAAATTCAAATCTTAATGTGGGAAGGCAACACATATTAATATAACAACTATTAATATCAATCATTAGTTCAAATTTATTCATCAGATTAGCTTGTTAGTCCTCTGACTTAGCCTTAATGAGTAAGACATATTTTAATTTTATTGCAGAAGATCAGGAAAAGTCTAAATATTTAATAGTGTTCTAGGTGAAGTGCTAAAGTTGGAAAAATTAATTTAATCAGATTAATAAGAGAGTATTGGCATTTTTATCAGGAAGAAAAAGGAGACAGAATGGAGAACTTAAGAGAAAAGTAATTTTGTCACTCTTCTAGGACAAATTGAACTAAATGACCTAGACACTTAATACATACTTGAGAGAAAACACAATAGAATTTAAGTTCTTTGAGGGTAGGGGACTGTTTTGTTTTTGTGACTTTTATAGGGAAAGAAATACCATACAATTATGAAACTCTTTAATATCCTTAAAATTATCATGTCTTAAATTTTCGTAAATCTTTGGCAACATGCAATCAATCTAATTTTTTTTTAAAACCTAAATTGAGTCTGAAAAATGAAGGTTCAAGATGAATTTGTATTAATGTTTTATAAGTGTGACACAAATAGTGCTGTTTACTTGCAAACAATAATATTTACCTGCATAGGTTTGGTGAGTGGATCCATTCTAACTAAGTAAACTTCCAAGGTACGCTCTTTTTTCATAGGCAGTGGAAGTGTCAAGTAACAAAAAGGATCAAATGTTACTGAAATCTTAGCACATTCAGGACAAACAAGGGTTGATTTGAAAAGGCCATGAAATATATCTACTATGATAGAGTCATTTCTCTTTAAATGGTTTTCCCAGGCTTCTTCAGCAACCACCTACAAATAAAACAATACATTTTTACAATATACTATTAGAAAATTACAAATGTTACACAAGATAACAATATAAGAAAATTTACCTTGTCAGGCCTTCCATCAGCATCCTTCAGCTGAATATAAGGTTTCTTCCTAATTCTATTCAAATCCTCATGCAGACCATCTAAGAGGAAAGCTAGTAATTCTTGGCAGTCTTGCTGTTGATACCCAGAAAACTGAGGAGCAAAACGTCCTACTTGTGTCTGCAATGAAAACAAAAGTTAAATATAGTTCTATTTACAGAACTGATTAATGATTTTTTTTTAAAAAAAGCATGGTTACCCATTGTTTACTGCACCTTATGAACACTCAAAAAAAATTATAGTGATACATTTATCAACATTTTCCCTCCCAATTTTCTCCCTTCTTGAGGTTGGAAATAATTAATTTGGCTTTAATTTTTATAGTATATGACATGTACTTAATAAATGCCTATTAAATGACTACTCATTTTGTATTTTCACCTGGTTTGAAGAATCAGAACTGAGGGGGAAAAACCAACCAAACACATATGACAAATAGATCCCTTAAACAATTCTATTAACTTCTAGTCCTCGGGTATTAGGCTTCTATGTCATCTTGTACCAGCAACAAATAGTCCAACAGATTATTCTTGAAATCTATGGCTTTAGAGATTTAGAACTGCATAAAACCCCTAGACATCATCCAAACTAACTACTTAATTTTTATGAATAATGGTAGCAAGAGAGTTAAGTGATTTGTGTAAAATCTCATTAGGGAGTAAACAGCAGAGCTTGGACTCAAACAACATACTCTGACTTCAAATGCAGAGTTCTTTTCTATTTTTCTTCAATAAAATGCTTTACTAAAGATTTTTGCCTGATGAAATTAAAAAAAAAGTTTTGACCCTGTCTTTTATAGCATTCATTTCTCAGGGTTATAGACTAGCGTAGGAAAAGGGTCTCTGAAACCATCAAGTCTGAGCCTCTCATTTTTCAATAAGGTCCCTCTACCTTGTGCCAAAGAAACAATGAAGCACAAGCAATGGTCACAGAGACCTTGTTTGACAATCTTTTATTGTGGTTCAGTTGTGTTTGATTCTTCATGACCCCATTTGGAGTTTTCTTGGCAACGATACTAAGGTAGTTTGATATTCCCTTTTCTAGTTCATTTTACAGTTGAAGAAACTGAGACAAATAGGGTTAAATGACTGGCCCAGGGTCACACAGACCAGAATTTTAACTCAGAAGTTGTGTCTTCTTGACTTCAGGCCCACTCCTCCAGCCACTGTGCCACTTAACTGCCTTGCTTTATAACAACATTCAAAACTATGCCCTAGTAATTTCTTGCTTTTCTGTTACGAGAGAGAAGCAGCTTTATTATATATTCTCCAAGACTTTTAGCATAAAAAAAAAATCATCTGAAGTTCAACTTTCTTTCAGTGATTGTTTTCATTTATATGGCTCCAGTAGCTGCTATCATGTGACATGTTGTTTATCTTATAAATTTTTTGAGTTCTTATCTTTATGTTTCTTGTAATTCTCCATATTCATCATTTCTTACTATAAACTAATATTTTGTTATATTCATTCTATTTCCCCAGTTCTTTGACACCACTGGTTATAATTATTTTGGGTTTTCTGGATGTTTGTCTTCCTCCCCTCCCTGCCCCCCGGTTTCTTTGGGCTATATTCCCACAAGTGGGATGTCACATTTCTTTGCAATTGGTGTTAAAGTGACTTGCCCAGGGTCACACAGCTAGAAAGTGTTAAGCGTCTGAGATCATATTTGAACTCAGGTTCTCCTGACTTCAGGGCTGGCTCTCTATCCACTGTGCCACCTAGCTGCCCCGGGATGCCACATTTCAAAGCATGATTATAAACCCAAATCCAAAACTGCTGGATCACCTCACAGCTTCACCTACTTTGCTTCATGGGTTTTCATCCTGCAGCCATGAATGGCTCATCTCTTTCACCAGCTTTGCTGATATAAATTTTTACTTTTTATTTCTCTTATTAATCATTTAGGGGATATCATTATGTGGTCATTGATGGTTTGTAATTTTTGTGGAAAATATTCCTATCATTTCATTGCATATCTACTGGGAAATAGCTTTTGGCATTTTGTAGGTTAAACCAATAATCTTTCAATAAACTCAACAATTGTATTTATTGGCAGGTTTTGCAAATGATTATATTATCAAATGTAGATTAATAATGTTTATAATTTTTAAGAGATAACGTGATCCTGTAAAATAGAAATTCTTTAGAAAAAGGGGGGAAAAAGATGAAACAAATGGTTGTAGTCTGGATAAAAGGCTTGAAACTCTTGGGAACTGGGTATTATTTCTAGTAACTTTGTTCCACAGGAAGAGTTACAACATTTGATGCCTTACAGAGGTGAAAGGTATATTTATATTTTAATGTTATATGTATGTATATTTGTATGTACATCACACACACACACACACACACACACGAAGCAAAACACTATTAAATTATTCTTTCTCATTGATAAAATTTCCCCAAGATCACCTACTAAAGTAACATTTTGTTAATCTCCTACTAGTCACTGTCTACTTTATTATGTTTTTTTAAACTATCTTCTTAATACTGCATATACTATTAGACTTGGTTGATTTTGGTGGGTTTTGGAGAACTGATTTTTTTTTTCTTTTATGTTCTTTGCTATAAGGGGATAACTAATAAATCTGAAAATAAAGGGAATGTAAAAACAGAATCAATCTATACAAAGAAAACTGATATCCTATAATCCAAATTATTCACTTTCTTTTCAAAATAATACTCACCTTTATATTCCAAAAACTGACAATATCTGTATCTATGTCTATACACACACACACACACACACACACACACACACACACACACACACACA